>JAVTVY010021415.1:0-96073 GCA_036873755.1 Hanleya hanleyi | reverse complement strand
TATCACGTGATCATTTGGACCAATCAGTGCTTCTGCTCTCTTCTTCTTTCTGGGTCGTTGAGGCCTTAAGGCAGGTGAGGGTGGTGTTACATTGTTACCCCCATGAAATCAACGCTATCCAAAAAACGAGAACAATCGACGTCTAACCGTCATGACTTATCCGTGCGGACGCACGTTTACTGGACTCCACGATGTGAAACGCCATCAGAAGAATATATATTGATACGACGAGACCGAGGGAACATCCACTCACACACCCACACAAAAAATGCCCTGTCTCTACTAATCCCCACATGCACATTGGCACTTTCTAAACTGCCCGTTTTCTACTATTCCCCACGTGTTCATTCGCGTTATCACCTCAGTCTGATTCTATCCGACAAAAGCTTCAGTAGAGTACGAAGTACGGTACAATTGGACCACTGATAGCTCACTCTACCCCAAAACTACCACCTCAAATGTTCTTTCTATGCTATACCATGGCCTATTTCCGTATTTTTTCGGCATTTATAGGGAGGATTTTCTCTTGTGATGAAAATATAGCGCCTCAAACTTGCTTCTTTCACATAACTAAACTTCCTAATATATTTTCCGAAAATGTTATTTTGGGTTGAGATGTAATATTTTTGTTACAATGAAATATCCTCCCTACAAATATCTGAGAAATATCGGAATAGGACAAGGAGCACATTCGGACCCATCATAAATCCAGTTTTTATATAAATGACAATCGCCCTGTTTTCAAGGCCGATACAAAATGTGATGTGTAGGATTGAAAACGAAATCGACTTTACATGTATTACCGTCACACACAAAGGTGTTTTTCGAATGAAAACGTCGCATATCCTTTAATTGTAACGTTCATTAGAATACATACTTAAAGTTCAATTGAAACTCGTTTAACGTCTCTGTAATAAATATGTAGTCAGTGCGACGGTAGCACAAATTTTACTGGAACATTCATTGGAATGATTAATCAAAGTTCAATTGAAACTCGTTCAGTGCCTCTATACGGTAATAAATATTCAGACAGTGTAGCGGTAGCACAAAAACTGGAATACTGGAATAAACACTGTCAGCTCAGTTGAAACTTTTCCACCTTCAGATGTCTGAATGTGTGTGTGTATGGGGCTTTAGCCCCCACAATAATTTTGCCGCAATTCTCCATGTAAATTCCATGCAAATAACTATAATGACGGACGGGATAGAGAGTTTTCTCATATTTTTCCTTTGCGGCCCTTGCCTATCAAATAATTCACTGCTAACTGTGTGTAGACGGCGCTACTTCTCCAATGATCTTTCCATTACAAGAATCTAATACACCAATGATGCAAACGCAGCGCCCTCTATATTATAACAGAAGTATAGCTAGCGCCATCTATATTTTTAAATTATGACTGTAGATGGTGCAACTTGTGCACCAGGAAATCATCAACGATTGCGTTTTCATGCTAAAGATTTTAGGAAAGAATTAAAACTACACTTCATTGCAGAGTGATTTTATTCGCCAGAAATCGCTCAGAACGCGTCTCCTGCGATCTAGACCCTAGGAGCTTCCGTGGCCTAGGCGGTCTCTGCACCCTCGCCTAAAGTGCTATGACAGTAGCCCCTCTTCCAGTCACTTTCCACAATGAGTCTAACAATATTCCATCTTTAAAGTTGCACATTTAAGCGCTTTGTGGTAAATGAAAAGTACACCAGGATTGTACACCAGGAACTGTCAAAACCTGACACAACAGGATCTGTCGCATTCGAAATGCTCCTCCCTTTACGCAAATGAACGTTGTCTCACAACTTTGTCTAATGAAATATCTCGCAAAGGCCGTCGCAATCTAAATCAGATAGATGCCACGTACTCGCAGCTTCGCCGATACGCTCGACGTCTATCCAGCAAAGATGCTCGCACATTATTACGTATCATGTAGTATTTCCACCAATGAAGAAACCGTGACACCGTTCTGTGCAGTTTATCGAGCGTTTATTTGTTTTTCAGACGGCACAGTCTAGTAGCTGCTGATGACTTCATGACAAACTTGGATGGTGTAGTCCGAGAAATTGTTCATTTCCCTTTGCTTGGTGCATACCAGTTCATAGACAAAGGCGCCTGCGTGTAAGTATTGTTGAACTAAAGGAATGGCTCTCTAATAAACAGCAATCAAGCGAGAATCGCTTGTCATATGGAGCTGATTGATACCTCATCATAAAGCTTATATCTGTCTTTTGGCAACGCGTTTTGTCACAAATTTCGCATTTCCTCATTTCGTCACAAGATATTTTGTCACAGTTCAAAGCATAGATTCTCCCATGCCAATTGTGACAAATCCAGACATTGTAACAAAACGCGTTGCACCTGCACTCATAATGTCTTAACTTTGGACAAACGCATCTGCATTTGCGAAAATGGCAGCGAAATTCATTTGGATTACATTAGTCCAAACTCCCGTGAATGGCGTTTTTCCCGACATGTTGAATAATCTGTTGATAGCCTATATACTCTTGGAAACACTGGTGTTTCCCAAATAATATCAAGGTCATTCACAGGAGTGTAAATGACCCAAAAAGGAATAGCGTTATTGCACATGTATATGACTTGCGTGTTCCACTTTTCAAGATGGTCGTTGTATGCATATAAGCGAATAAAACCAGTGTTTCCAAGAATATATAGGCTATCAGTTTGGAGTTTGGACTAATGTACCAGGAATTTCGCTGCCATTTTCGCATATGCAGATGGCACGGGTGCTCCAAGCATCTTCGCGGGAATCCTTTACAAGTTTATTCATTAGATATGTCGATGACCAAGTTGTATCAAAACTATTATCCCATATGTATAGATTCATAGGCTCTCCAGATAATTCTGTGTCATTCTCTCATATGCTTTGATGTTCCAAATCTCGTCAATGTTTCACATACATAGACGATTCGAATACCTGTGACATTTCGTTTGTCCAAAACTAAGACATTATGAGTGCAGGTGCAACGCGTTTTGTCACAATGTTTGGATTTTGACACAATTGCGACAAAACGGGGTAAATCTGCATGCAATGTTAACCACTATATGAGGTAGCAGTTGTGACAAAACGCTTGTCGTGTTAACGCGATTTGTTACACTGTGACCAAATGCGATGTTTGTGAGAAAACGCGCTGCAATACTGTCATAAAAAAGGTCTATTTTAAAATGTTCCTACGAAGTAGGCTACCATCTGCAAATTGTCCGGTAGTCAGTCAATGGGTGAGTCCATTCGAATCCTTTCGTGGGCAAAATAAGGAGAACCGTTGACATTAGAACCTTGATTTTTTGCATGAGGGGACTGTTACCAGTAAGTTCTCAGCTGACCTGCTTTTGATGAAAATTTCTGGTGATTTTTGATGAAAATCACTGGTGATTCTGACTTGGGCTGTGCCCATCTTAATATAGGCAGGATTTCAACTTGGGGCGGGGGAGGGGGGGAGGGATTTCCAAGAGTTCAGTGCGCATGGGAATCCTTCGACATATACAGTCGAATGACGCCATACATGTAACACGATATGTAATATGTGAAGTATGCATAAAATAGCATTGTGAAGGCTTACAAAACAAAATAGAATTTGATAACCACCTGCACCGTCATCTTCTTTCGTACATGGCTTGCCAAGTCATATTTCGAGAGTTCATTAGAAGTTAAATCATAATGAATTTCGCAATGATGAATACTTTCGCATTTTTAAAAAGTACTTAAGTCTCATTAGCGTCAATTAGTTTTGCTGTTGATTATTTTTTACTTAATCTTTTCCAGGGAGAAGTTTTTGCAGCAATGCCCTGGAGATGGTTGTAGATTGGAAAGCAGTATCCTCTACCTATTGGTTTGGGATATCGATGGAAACCCCGACCTGCCGGTGAAATTTGAGCCGTTTGAAATTCCAAGTTATTGTTCCTGTAAAAATATATTTCCTGTGTGAAATTGTCGTGATGCTATGCTAGCACACGCTGCTCTTACCAAGAAATCCTACAGGAGTTCTTCAGAATCCTACAGGACCCATTAGAAAGTCGTATAGGATTTTCTAAAGTATCCTATAGAAATTGAGCCAAAATCTCGTAAGAAATGCTATTTTGGATTAAAATCGAAATTTCCTTTTGGAATCCTATGGGATCTACATAACCATACGATTTTCGTCACAGGAATCCAAAACGATTTCCTACAGAATCTGGTACTAGGAGTCAATACTATGCAGTAAATGATATCAAGCAATTGTAATTTATTCACATAAGATTTATTCCCTTTTCGATCCCATTCGAGTTTTAAAAACTCCTATGGGATTTGAAACCCTATAAAATGAGATCCTGTAGGACACTGAATGATTTTTTTTAAATCCTAGACGTTTTGGTAAGAGTGGACTCATGTGTATTAAGATGTTGGACATATATGACCAGTGTGACTGCAAAGATTTGGTCGGAGTGACTAAACGTCATGTTATGGTCATATACGCCGCGTGACCATCTAATTTGTTGACGTTTTACTCGCATTTCTACTGGTCAGCCTTGTCTGTACCATTAATTGTCTGGTCATCCTGACTATATCCTCGTGCAAGTGTAAATCTTATGATAAAGCCATCCACTTCGGACTAATAGAAAAAGAGCGAGCGAATGAAAGACTTGCACAAGACCAATTATCCCGTCAGATTCTATGATTGCTACTTCCTGCTTATCTTCTGGTCCTATTGTGCAAGCCTCCCATTCTGTCCCTGACGAATTATTCCTACGAAGTAGGCTCTCATTTGCAATTTGTCCATTTTGTCCGGTAATGAGTGTGTGAGTGAGTCAGTCAGTCAGTCCATCCGAAACCTTTCTTCAGCAAAACAAGGAGAACCGTTGACATTAGAACCTTGATTTTTGGCATGAACGTGCATTAGGGAACTTTTACCAGCAAGATCTGAGCTGACCTACTTTTGATGAAAATTTGACCTACTTAGGTGACCTATAATCGTCGAAATTGGCAAAACATGTCCTAATGCCTCCTGAGACCATGAAAATGCCCTTAATTAGATCAATTCCAGTGTGACCTGATCTAATTGGGTCAAGGTCAATGTGACCTACATTCTGACCCAATTTCTGATCTAATTAGGTGACCTAAAAACCTACTTTTTATGAAAATTTGACCTACTTAGGTGACCTATAAACCTCGAAATTGGCAAAAAAAATGTCCCAATGCCTCCTAAGACCATGGAAATGCGCTTAATTAGGTCAATGTCAGTGTGACCTGACCTAATTGGGTCAAGATCAATGTGACCTACTTTCTGACCTAATTAGGTGACCTAGAAACCTCGAAATTGGCAAAATCATGTCTGAATGCCTCCTACGACCATGGAAATGATCAGTCTTAGGTCAAGGTACACACTTAAATCATATAAATCCCTACTTTGTAGGTCCTGTGACGTTAGTCACACTACTCATAGAATAGATTACAAAAAAATAATTCATCTCTAAGCAACAATTTAATCATCAACAATTAACGCGGTTAATTTTAAGTGTGAAATCCATTCCGTCACGTCCTGTGCTTGCTTGTGGGGATAGAAACTGCATCCATTAGCTCCCTTCGTAAGATTGATTCAGCCATTCCCTGCTTTGGAAGGTCATGATCGCAGATGCTTATTATTCCGATAAATGTATCTTTCTATAATTTGATATATAAATAGTATATGTGTGTAAATGCGTTGGTCAGTGTCTCGGTGTACGGTAATGAATAAAAGATATCCTTCATGATATGAGAGTTTCAGCGTGGTCGCTAAATCATTATAATTAGTGTTGTGTTAACACTTCAAAGTCTCCGCGCATTGGTTTCGAAAATTGGACATTCCTTTGGTGATAATGGAAATGAGGCCATTTCATAAAGTTTCAGTGAATTCGCGCTGAATAAATATCGTGAGATTACGCTAGATTTCAATTCGACAATGACAACATCTTAGCGCCACATAGGCGATATTGTGGTCACCAGCACCTACACAGACACCATCCAGCTATCGATAATCTGAAGGCCTTTTCGCGGCCGATTCGCTTATGGCCCTGGCAACGGAATGGGTCTCATGAACGCCCACGTTGGTAAAACTTTATGATAAAGCCATCCACTTCAGACTAATTATCCACTGACTAATGAGTCTGAATCATTCTAAAACTTGACCTGTTTTGCTAGTATCTCTAGTCTTCGGGGAGGCTTTCCGATGATAGTGTAGCGCTACTCTGCTCTACTTCCCATTGGAGCGTTTTGCAAGAGGTGTGAAAAATTGACTACGTCTGGTGACAAAAAAGCAACCACATGACTCCACAGGAAAGCATTCGTCGGCACGTCACTTTCAGACCCGAGAATACGGAGAACACGTTTGAATATCATGTGTTTTACATCTCCATGATGTCCAAAGGAACAATGACAATAAAAGCGTGACTGATATACATACTCTGGAAAGGACTTGGAATTCATTAGTATAAAGAATAATGGTCAGTGATTAGGATTTTATGTATAAAATACTATCATGTCTTGCTGACCGATTGTTTTTATTATTTTTATATCATACACATTTGGAATTGGTGCTGTCATACGAAATAGGTATTTCGATTATTGACTCGGAAATTCTTTATGGACGACGGCTGAATATTGAATGTCGGATCTGACGCTTGCTCGTCAAATACAAACGTCTAGTCCATCATTCAATGTTCAGCCGTCCTCCATTAACAAGTGTCCTCGTCCATAATCCAAGGACCTGAATCCTATAACAGCATTGGAGATGGATTAAGAATACTGATCAGCGATCCGGATTTGATATATTTGGAACATCATGATGCTTTGCCGGCATCACTGAAAACTGCTGACAGCTTTTCTCTTACAGGAATCTAGCCTACGTTTATGTATGCTAGGATTGTCTTTTATAATTTGGTGCTAATGCTGTTATATGGAATATGGAAAAGGTCTTTGAATTATGGACGCGGATAGTCTTTAATGGACGACGACAACTGAATTACGATTGACGGACCAGACGCTTGTAAATAGCACCAAAATAAGTTTAAAAAAATCATAATAAACGTAAACATAGGCTAGTTTCATACACTAGAAAAGTGGTCGACAGTTTCCAATAATGCCGACAACACGTCATGATGTCCAAATATCAAATCCGTATCGCTGATCAGTATACTTAATCCGAACTATTTTTTTTGTTAAAGTCGTTATCTAGAGAATGATGTATCCCAGTCATATTCGTGTGCCTGTTAATATGAACAGCATGGGAATCTTGAAGTACATGGGGTTCACACGGCCCTAGCTTCGAGTTAAGCGTGGTTACACACAACGAAGCGCAACACCACAGACATCCGGCCTAGTTTCTTTATGAAGGGACAAGGAGTTGTGTGTGTCAACGTTTGTCAGTGTCAACCATGCGGTCGGTGCACCCAAATGTCGAGGTGATCTGGCAGATTTAATACCCGGTCCCCATGTGATAAGCCTTAAATCGGGAACTTTTGCCTACACTCTTTACGTCATTCGATGGTAACTCTCTGCATTTCGGTTGTTACCGTCATATACGACACAACACAGAGGAAGGCGGAAGAAAAGCCCGCAGAACGGAAGTATCGCGTCAAAGCCGGCGTATACGACTCCATCAGAAAATCGCCCCTTGCGACAATTACAATCGCTGTGTGAAAGGTATACTTTGTGACGTTAATATAACTGCGCTTACCCCGGGCTTGAGGTGGTATGAACATCATGTAAGACATGTACCATATACAGGATCTTCATCATGGTCATATGAACAATTATATGAACAGACGCAATCAAAGCTTTATTGAGATACATATACTCATTGGACATTCGTGTGAGAAAGAATAAAACTGATCAACGGAACGGATTCGCCGATAAGAAAATCATGAAATAAAAATCACCATTGAAAACTTCGCAGATTCACTGTTGCAAGACTGCATCTTGTGTTTATATATATATAGTTTCTTTTACTTGGCGGATCTAGCGATCGTAATTAAACACTGTGTATACCCGGATTCTGCTGAGCAGACATGTACCACGCCTGCATTCTAATTACGAATACAGAAAAAATTCGAGACAGTCTTTAAATGACCGATATGCACTTTTCAGATAATGTGCCGGATGTTTTCCAGACGGTTTAACAACGTTATGCCGCCAAAATTTTCGACTGATGACTGATTTACGCAAAAGTGTCAGTTTACTATAGGTTAGAAGGAAGTAACTAATTTCCCTATCCTTCGTAATGTTGAATAACATGATTTCATTGAAAGAAATCTACTGTACTGAAATCAGTCCAATAATTCTTGGACGTTATGTTTCATCACAATCATGTTAGTGATCACTTAGACGGTATGAAAACATGATGCCACCCAGTACCAATTTTAATGAAACGAGGCCGAACGGGGGTGCCCGATTTTACTAATTCCGCGGTGAATATAATACTGGAATTCAACTGGCCGTAAAGAGTGTCAGCGCCTGTTAATTATGGTCGAAGATAGTTCCCATGGCCCACAATCAAGTGACCAGTAATACTGATTTAACGCTACTTAGCGGAAATTTGCATCCTAATTAGACGTTTGGATCCTAATTAGACGTAATCACGCTTAAGAGCATTCGTCAGATTTCAGTCACGTGATTTCATGGCCTAGGCTACTTGATTGTGGGCCATGGGAACTATCCTTAACCGTTAATTACACGGCGAAATAGCGTGAAATTTACAGACAGCATTTTGGACTCACTCACCGATATTCAACCACCAGTACTTCATATGCTAGCGGGGTACGGACATTGTCCACAGACTGAATCGGTGAATTAGTTCCCTTTTACCTTCACGATTTCCAATTGTGGACAGAGAGATTGTCAGCCACTTCTGAACACTTCAACTACATATATGTTACCTTAACATTTATATTGTTCTATTCGTACTTCCATTTTTTTGGTTTCTAGTAAGAGAAACTCACTGGGATTCAATGGAAGGGTAAATTGGCACCGAGACAGTTCCGGAGACTCGATTCGCGATCTTATTAGAGCAAAATTTGCTTAGTGGGTTACAGTTTGCGTAATTATGCGTTACCTCTGTGGGGTTTAAGCCAAATACTCAGAGATGTGCAAAGTCTGCATCATCAGAATATAAAATACTGTGGAGTTGTCAGGTAATTATAGTGCCGGATGGCAATGATGAACACGGAACACGTTTTGTAATACTGTATCAAGCGAAGCCATGTTATGTTAAAACTCCCGGATGTTAGCAATACAGAGCTAGGCGCAACATACAGAGCCGGCTGCTTCATAGCCGCATATTAAGAGGCGCATGCTGAAGGTATAGCATAGGCTGATACCACATCTCCCTTTTCTTAGGGTTAACATTATACATGGAAAGTACATGTACTTAAAGTCTCTATAATACTTATTTGTTTTATCTTGAACATGTACCCATGTATGAAATTCAATGAATAACACACGTAACATCTGAAATAACTTCGAATAATAAAGTCTGCGTAAATCAAATGAACTGAACGTGTTGTTTACTTTAACGCTAACGAGAACTGTTGCAAATAACGCTTTGTAAGTCAACTCTTAAAAAACCCGGACCACTCTCCCCGTTGTGTATCATTATCTTTAGGGTCTCTTACACAACCATGGGTACCTAACACTTATCAGTCATTAAGTCTCTATGACAGGCTATATCAACACTATAGGTCCATCCTAGTTGGTGGTTTTGAGAGTCTACCCGTGCGAGTTCGGACCTCAGTAGTTGGTGACGACACTGGCACTGTTGACCGATGCGCCACACTTGACGATGAATGTGACACATTAGACTGACACGACACACTTGGTGATTGATGTGACACATTTTTCTGTGACACAATTGATGATGGATGAGACACATTTGACTGATGCGACACAATTGATGGATGTGACACATTCTGTCACGATACCACCGCTGGTCTGTACGGTGTAGGAGCGTGGTGTTGACGCTTTATTAAGGACTGTACCCCTAGAATGTCTGGAATATGGGTCAGTGAGCCACACAGCATTTCCCGGTTGTAGTTCTGGAAGTGGTTGAGCGCGATGACGTCGATTGTAGTTTGCAGTCTGCTGATTTTTGATCTTCCTCTCCCTCAGTTGAACATTTTTGCGATCTGGCAGTTTGGGCGCAAGCTGTGATGGAAAGACTGGGACGGTCGTACGGAGTTTCCGACCCATTAACAGTTCTGCTGGGCTATACCCATTTGCGATTGGAGTAGCTCTGTAGGCCAGAAGAGCTAGGTATGGGTCTGTAGCTTTCTTCAACATCATCTTGACTGTTTGGACTGCACGTTCGGCTTCTCCATTACTCTGGGGGAATCTAGGACTACTTGGCACATGGACAAATCCATACTGTTTCGCGAATTTGTCGAATTCTGCTGATGTGTACGGTACATTGTCAGATCGGAAAACTTCAGGTATTCCATGTCTGGCAAATATTGATTTCAAATGTTCAATAACACGTGGTGCTGACAGAGAGTTCAGGAGAGCAATTTCTGCAAATCTTGAATAGTAATCCACGACGATGAGGTAAGTTTTTGAGTTTAACTCAAATAGGTCAGATCCGACAACCTGCCAAGGTCGTTCTGGTATCTCTGTAGTCATCAAAGGTTCTGGGCGATTAACCGTTTCTTTACTGCAAGTTTCGCAGCTTTTCACTACAGTCTCGACCTGTGTACTGATCCCTGGCCACCAGACGGATTGTTTAGCTCTCTCGCGCGTTTTGTTGATGCCGAGATGCCCTTCATGAAGTTTTCCCAGTATATCATTCCGCATACATGTAGGAATCACAATCCGACGGCCCATGAGTAGAAGATCCTTTTGAACAGTCAGTTCGCCAGAAACCTGCCAATATGGTTTCAGTGTAGAGGACAGAGTGTTTTTCACTGGCCATCCTTCTCTGGAGAGTTTGATTACTTCCTGTAGGACTGGATCCGCTTTTTGCTGGTTCCGAATTTCCTGTAATCTGTCTTCAGTTGCTGGTAGACCTTCCATCACTGCATTTACGAAAAAGTCGGCTTCTTGTTCCAAATCTAGATCTGCTCGACTGGCACTAGTCGGTAAGGAAGCTCTTGATAGAGCATCGGCAGTGACGAGATATTTCCCTGGGGTGTGGTGGACTGTGAATTTGAATTGCATGAGTCGCATGCGAAATCTCTGAATGCGAGGAGGCATAGTGTCTAAGTCTTTGCTTGTAAGCAAAGGTACTAGTGGCTTGTGATCTGTCTCTATGTCAATGGTTTTACCAATGATGTATTGGCTGAAGCGTTCACATGCCCAGGTTATGCCCAAACACTCTTTTTCTATCTGAGCATATCTCGTTTCTGTGTCCGTTAACGAGCGTGAAGCATATGCTACAGGCTGAAACTGTCCGTTTGCCTGTTTTTGTAGTAAAACTGCCCCGAGACCGTACGATGACGCGTCTGACGAGATGCACGTTTCACGTTTTCCATCATAGTGAGCCAATACTGGTGCGGATGAAAGCTCAGATTTCACGTCTGTGAATGCTTGTTGTTGGGGTTTGTCCCATGTCCACACATTATCCTTTGTAAGAAGGTCACGTAATGGTTTAGTCTTATCAGCCAAATTTGGTGCAAATTTCCCCAACTGGTTGGTCATTCCAAGAAATCTTCTGAGTTCTGTCGTATTTCTCGGAGGTGGTAAATCCACGATAGCCTGGACTTTGTCTGGATCTGCACGGATACCATCACCGTTGATGATGTGGCCCAAAAATGGGAGTTCAGGCTTGGAAAATTCGCACTTATCGTTGAGGGTTATGCCAGCTTCCTCAAGGCGATCCAGAACTGCAGCTAAGCGTTCGTCATGTTGGACCTGAGTTTCGCCTGCCACCAGCACATCGTCCATCAGACAAACCACACCTGGTAGGCCGTCTAGCGTTTGCATCATTTTCTTCTGAAATACTTCTGGTGCCGAGGTGATTCCGAACGGTAATTTGTTGAAGAAAAATCGGCCAAAAGGTGTAACAAATGTTGTCAGTAATGCTGATTCCTTTGACAGGGGCACTTCCAAAATCCCGAGTTGGCGTCAAGTTTTGAGAACACTTTGGCACCGGCTAGCTGAGCTAGAGTTTCATCGACTGTTGGCAATGGGTGGATTTCTCTACACACACTTTCATTTAATTTGGTCAGGTCAACACAAATTCTGACTTTGTTGTTTGGTTTTGGAACCACTACCATGCCTGCACACCATTCAGTGGGTTGATCAACTGGAGATATCACACCTAATTTCTGCATTCTAGTCAGTTCCTCTCTAACTGCTGACATCAAGGGTAATGGACTGCGGCGAGGTGTGTACAGTGCGAATGGTTTCGCTCCCTCTCTCAGCTTGATGTGGTACTCTCCCTGGATGACACCTAGGCCACGAAATAGTTGTGGATATTTCTGTTTGTATTTCTCTTTTTCAGAAAGTTCATGAACTCGTGCAGCGAGATCAAGTGCATCTATCGCTGGCCTACCTACTAGAGGGGTTACATAGACATCCTGTGTTACAGATTTGTCTCCCTTGGCTAGGATAGTGGAGAATTTACCACACACGTCAAGCAGTATACCGCCTGGCCCATACAACACTTTGGATGGGGGACTGAGAACACTTTTACTGCCTGGTAATGATTGATACAGTTTTTCGGGAACCACTGTCACATCTGCTCCAGTGTCAATCTTGAATGTAACCATTGTGTTTTCCAGAAATAAATTCACTTTCCATTTGTCGTCATTGTTTGGTGTATTTATTTCTCCTAAAAATGCGTACTGCATACTACTATTTTCATCCGATTCATCCTCGTGGGTTATTTCTCCTGAAAATGCGTACTGCATACTACTGTTTTCATCTGATTTGTTCTCATGGGTTATTTCTCCTAAAAATGCGTACTGCATACTACTATCTTCGTCTGATTCGTTCTCGTATGCTCCTACCGCGTTCACGCTAGGGCGTTTCCAGTAACAAAGGGATGAAAAATGTCCCCGTTTTTTACACTTCCCACAAGTTGATGAAAAGGCTGGGCATTTTTCCTTTGGGTGATACGGAGAGCGTCCACAACGACCACAAGTGTTACTCCTGTTTCCATGGTAACGATTCTGAAAGTTTCCGCGTTGGAATGTTTGTTTAGACTTGGCACTGTCAGAAGATAACCGTTTCTTTTGCCACGTCTTCTTTTTGTAACCTTGGTTACCAGTATTTACACTATCAACATTTCTGGATGTAGCACCTGACGCTTCAGAGTTATTACGTAATTGTGGTTGTTGCTTTTTGACAGCTTCAGATTGTCGAGCCTGAGTCATGGCTTTTTCTAGAGTTAGTTCAGGGTCAAGCTGCAACTTTTCACTAAGTTTTGCGTCTTTCAAACCCACGACCAAATTGTCTCTTATCATTTGATCATGCAGGTCACCATAGCCACATTTTTCTGCTAAACAGTACAAAGAGGTGATAAAATTGTCCACTGATTCACCTTCTTCTTGGCGGCGATTGTTAAATTTCGCTCGCTCGTAGATAGTATTCCGTTTTACGACGAAGTGTTGCTCAAATCGAGCTTTGACGGTTTCATAGTCTTTTGACTGTCCGCCAGTTAGATTGAACGATGTTAGGATATCGTCCGCTTCGTCGCCCATAGAGTAAATCAATGTGTTTACCTGCTTTTATTTGGAATCCTCTGCGAGTCCCGATGCTTGGAGAAATCTGCCGAATCTTCTTATCCATTTCGGCCATTCTTCAGGCTGGCGAAAATTCAGTTTCTCCGGCGGGAGTAGTTGAAACGAGGTCATTTTTTAAAATGGGTTTTCTGTCTCTGTTTCACTGAAATAACTCACATAATACCACCTGAGGTATGTCAAGAAATAGCATATATTCGATTTTATTGTCAAGTGAATAGAAATGAAACATCGTAAGCTCGACTTTTCCTGAAACTTGAATGATCCTGAATGATTCAGCGGTGCACCAAAGTCATTCATTTCCAGAGAACCGACAGGTATTTAAAACAATTCACAAAAGTTATAGCCACTCAATTATTCAATAACACCAACACAATTACGAGTTTGATTGGAGCATATTGGGGGTTCAGGGCAAAAGTTGTGAATAGTTATAGAGTCGTCAAACTTGATCTAAACACCACGTAAAACAAGTCGATAAAAATGTTGACTACATTCTTACACATTTATTCGCGACAGGCCGGCAAAAATACAGAGGTCACATTCACACTGCGTATGCGCTCATGTGTTACAGTTGAACAGTCTTACATTATAGGTTAGAAAGAAGTAATTATTTTCCATATCCCTCGCAATGTTAAATGACATGATTTCATTAAAGGATCTCTGATGACATCAGACCAATAATTCCTGAACATTATGTTTCATCACAATAGGTCAGTGATCAGTTAGACGGTATGAAAACATGGTGTCATCCAGTACCAATTTCAATGAAACAAGGCCGAACGGGTGTGCCCGATGTTACCGATTTTTGCCCGTTGAAGACAATACTGCTATTTACCTGGCCGTAAATATTGCCAGCGTGCGTCAATTACGCGGAGGATTTGTGTGAAATTTACAGACAATATTTTGGACACACTCACCGATGTTCAACCACCAGCACTTTATCTGAATATCAACCAATCGTAGGGCTAGCCTATCCAACGAACATTGCCCGACAGCCTCAATCGGTGGATTAGTTCCTTTTTACCTACAAAGAGTACCTGGTATGCTGGTAGTCCATTATTATCTATAAACAACAAGCTCACATCTCTAGAATAAAACAAGCACACGGGCCATATATTTGAACGTTAACTTCGAAGGTAACTTAACTGTGCAATGAACCATTATTCAAAAGTTATTACCAATGTAGACTTTGGAATCCGTGGAATTTTTACAGCATGCAATGATCGCAGAACTTTAGGTCGTTAGCACCACTTCGATCCAGAATCGAGAACTGTCACAACAATGAAATGCAAATGGCGTTGACCAAATCCAAGGATTACTTGCGTTTGGGATTTTTGATTGGGTGTCTATTGTCGATAGTGTCTAACAAGACTCTTAATATCGTCCTCTGGCCAAGTCCACCAGACATGCACTCGAACAAACCAAGGGTGGACCTCATGTCCAGGCGTTGCGACTGATACTATTTAAGGGTCCATACTTCTTACAGAAAACATCCTTCTTCAAAAGGATTCCTCTTTGTGGGAACCTAACGATCCGAATTGTTTTTACCCCTCAGCCCATAGGTGCTAATAGGTCTCATTTTTATAGAGATATAGATCTAAATATGATGTGCCTGTAGGGCTAACTGTAGTTTCCTTCAAATCCAGTGAAGGTGGATATATATCCTTCACTGCGTCATTTATATAGCGATTATCCACAGCGAGACGATCGTCTATATAGCGTTTGGTGAATGAGAAGGAACGGGCTTTGAATGGATCGGTTTTTGAAAGCGCCTGCATATAGTCATATTCATAAGAGAACAGATACAGGTCAGCCAACAGGGGTGCACAATTAGTACCCATTGGAATACCTATATGCTGCTGATATATTGTGCCGCAAATTTCACATAGATGGCATCTAATTATTTTAGGCCTGTATTCAAGAATATCTTTAATTTGAATACAAACTTTTTTGCTGCTTCTTTATTGAAAACGTGATTCCCAGTTGCTTCTCAATTCACACATTATTGTGATATATGGGCGGCATGTCTGGGTATGGATTAGAGAAACTATAACCAATTTTTTAGACGGCTTTTGATGCGCTTATGGTGTGCAACAAGTATACGGTTGGCAAAAACAGTTTGGGTCCAGTTTTTGACAGTTAACAACCAACCAATGTGATAATTGAGGTACATATTTTAGCCTATTAAATTCCATTCTGGTGGTTTAATAGCACCACTCATGCATGTGCCTCGAGCAGTTGAGCGGGATAAAAATGAAACTGTTGAAAATGAAACTATACACTAGCAGGTATGTTTTTACCTATTGGTTTGCTGATCCAGGAAGAAAATCTATATTTTGTGTGTTGCGGCTTCTATGGGACTATGCAGTCAGGTTGTTATTGTTAGTAGCTTGAGGGTAAACTTATGTGTCCCTTCTACCTGCCGCCAACTTACATAATTTTATCGAGCAAAGGAGAGCAAGCAGCACTGTAGTGAATAAGCAATGAGAGATTTGAGTTCCACCAGAGATTCCGGCTGTTTTCATGCAATACTGTCCACAACTAACCAATATTTGAAAGATTAGATGCATTTCACAGCTTTCACTTTCACAATTCCATGCTGTCAAAAAAATTCAATCTTCAAATTTTCTTTTTATCACTGTTTTAGGCACGATTACCAAAGATGGGCATAATTTGTGAGTGTCCCGACTGTTTCATTCTGAGCAGTCAACTGTCGGAATTATTTGTTACTGGTACAACATAATGTTTTTATTTTCTTCACCAAACATATTATGGTACCTTTGAAATTATTTAAAACTAGGTCAGGATAGTCTATTTTCTGGCTGAACCCACATCAATTTTGAACCTGCTTGCATACTTCGAGCTTATCCCCCCCCACCCCCCTCCAAATAATAATGAGAATGGTGGTCAATCAATGTGTTTCTATGCCAATAACCTGTTATCATACTTGCTCATGCATGATCTTTCTTGTCACTGATCAAGCTACACTTTCATGCATGCTGTAATCCCGCCGCAGCACTCGCGTTATGCAACTCGAGTCTATTATATGTATGGTACATACATGTATATCACTCGAACCATATCCTACATGACCAGAAAAAAAATCGGGCTGAGGGGTCAGCACACCTTTTAGGTGCTTGCAATTCATGTTAATGCTGCTGCGAGAAATCACGGTGCATCAGCTATGAGCCTGTCGTCGTCTCCGATCGACTGCGACAGGACGGCGCCAATGGGAACCAAAACATTTTACTTACTAGAAAGCCACTGATCACTCCATCCTTATATATTCTCAAGTTGGGCAGAAATTTTCCATAATAGTTAATCAATCCTAACAATAATTGCAGATCGTTGGTCTTTGTTGAGGCCGGGGAGTGGAGTCAATGCTCAAGTTGGTCCCCATGGTTATATCTGATAGGCGAATGCCCTCTGCATCTGACAGAAAGCAAAAAATGGTAATAGCAAGCGTAAGATTAGACAATGAATATTCAGCCATCGTCCATAAAAGAATTTTCGCGTCATTAATGAAAAGACCTTTTTCGTAGGACAGTTAGTACATAATTCCAAATGTGTATGAATTAAAAATAATAAAATCACTAGATGGTTTCTAACAAGAGAGAATGGTCACGCGTTTTCAGTGATGTCAACAAGACATGATGATGTTCTTTACATAAAATCTTAAACACTGGCCATCATTCTTTATCCCCAAATGAATTTCAAGTCGATTTGCAGAATATGTACCTCAGTCACGCTTTGGTTGTGACTGTTCAGTTGAGGAGATGAAGTTATGGAGATATAAGAGACCTCATATTCAAGCGGCCCCTGGACCCGGATTACGCATAAAAAGGTTGACCATGCACTTCTCTGTTGCAAGAAACCAGGTTGTGTTTGTATATATTATCATTAATATCTGGTTGGAGTTTAGTGCTAATGATGCCTTATGGGTGATATATTTCGGTTATGAGCGCGGATATTATTAGTGGGTTACCGAATGTCAGACCTGACGCTTGTATCTCATGTCACCTAAATTTGGAGAATCCACTTTGGAAAATTAAGTATTGATATAAACAAATTGATACGTCATAAATTTTATGAATATATCTCAAAGTTGATAAATTTGTTGCAATGAATAAGCACATTTTGTTCGCGAAAAAAATTGTCATTTAGTTTATTGCTGTTTTACAATATCAATCGCCTATCGTTCAATATAAAGAACTAAATGTATATTAGTCAAACCAAAGAAAAGAGAGCGATCCATACATGGACCACGCATACTCATAGCCGGCAAGAGTGGAACTTCAATTTCTTGGAATATTTTTCAATAACACATTTGTACTGGACACATTTGACTATATTGTGAAAAAGACGTTGCGAGAAACACTGGAATTATCACTTGTACAAAACAGTCCGTGATAAGAACAAACTTTACATTTCATTTTACTCAATCATATTCTCAAATCTGTTAAATTGCAACGAACGCTGACTTATGTCACTCACCTTAGCGTTAATGCACGAATGGATATTTTGAGTCATCCAGGCGAAAGTATTAACACGAACAAATAATCTGGTCAACTGGATAGTATATATTTGTGAATCTTACGTTGCGGTGTTTACCGAAACAACTTCAACAGAGAATGAACATGAAAAGGGGGAAACCTCTGTGTATATAACAAATCGAAAACAAAGAAATTTTTAACAGGTTGGAACACTAGTTCACAGTAAGACAATGAAATTACTTTACACGATGGAATACAACTCACTAAAAGAAAACAGTGATGAGCGATACCTGTATGTAACAACAGCTCATACACACACAATAATTGTGTTAGGATAAACGTTTGGGGAGTTGGTTAATGTTTATGCCCCGTGTTTCGGCTAATTTAAATCTTAGTTCGCCGTTACAACTCACATTAATGAAGATAGTGGTGGGCAATACCTGTATGTAACAACAGCTCGTACACACACAAACTGTTTGGATAAACGTTTGGGGAGTTGTTTAATGTTTTTGCCCCATGTTTCAGATAATTTGAATCTTAGTCCACCGTTTCTGTTCAAAGATGGGTTTTCTACTTCAACCCAGATGGCTTCTTTTACACCTCTATCGAAGTACCTAGATTCTCTGTCGAGGATAAGCACATCTTCTGTTCTGAATGTGTGTCCACTTGAACATAAATGTGTGAATACAGCCGAGTCATTTCCGTTGCTGTCAGATCTACGGTGCTTAGACATTCGTTGATGTAATGGTTGTTGAGTCTCGCCTATGTAGCGGTCATCGCAGTTAACATCTTGGCATCTTATGCCATAAACAATGTGGTTCGGCTTTGATTTTGCTGGTTTTTCCTTCGGGTGAACAAGAAATTGTCGGGTGGTGTTGGTGGGTTTGAAATAGGTTTGCACATCATATTCGCGGAAAATGCGTTTCAATTTTTCCGAGACACCCTGCACATAGGGAATTGTGACCTTTGTGTTCGGAGTGTCTATGTTGGTTCGTTGTCTTGATGTTGTTTTCTGAGGTTTGTGGAAAGCCCATTGCTCATAGCCGAGACGTTTAAGGCTTTGTTGGACATGGGTTTTCTCCTCCATTTTGTTCGTGTCGTCAGTATTGAATAATGTTCTGATTAGGCCAAGTTTGTGGATCAATGGGTGGTTGGAGTTGAAATGTAGATACTGCTCTGTATGGGTGGGTTTTCTGTATATCGAGGTTTGAACTGATCCGTTATCTTGAATGGTTACCAGACAATCGAGGAAGGGGAGTTCTTTGTTCCGCGTTCCTTGTTGCGTAAACTTAATGTTTACGTCAGTGGAGTTCAGATGCTGGAAGAAATGTTGTATCTCAGAGATTTGGATTTTCACGAATGTGTCATCCACGTAGCGTAACCAATGGGTAGGTGGGGTCCCTGAGTAAGACTCGAGGGGTTACTGCTCGAATTTCTCCATGTATATGTTGGCAAGTATTGGAGATCCCATGGCACATCCGTGTACCTGACTGAACAATGTGCTGTTGAAAGTGAAATATGTCATTTGTAGGCATAAATCCAGAACATCACAAATTTGATTGACAGAAAGTTTTGTTCTGTTTCTTAGCGTGTGATCTCCTTCAAGGGCTACCCGAACTGCTTGTAGTGCATCACAGGGCGGGATGCTGGTGAAAAGGTTGGTTACATCGTAGGATATTAGAGTTTCGGTATCATTCACTATCAGGTTAGAAACTTGGTCGACGAAATCCTTGGAACTACGCACGTGGTGATTGGTTTTCCCCACAAGTGGGCCGATAATGCTAGCAAGGTGCTTAGCAATGTGGTAGGTTATAGATCCAATGGTGCTCACAATTGGTCTAACTGGGGTGTCAGGTTTATGAATCTTGGGTAGGCAATACAAGGCAGGAATGACCTCCGATGAAGGGTACAGTTTCCGCTTTAACTCTAGATCAATTGCCCCGGACTTCAGTAGGAGTAGTAATTTGTCGATTAGTTTTCTCTTATAAGAATTGGTAGGATCATTCTCCAGTTTCTTATATGTTTTGTTGTCCGAGAGTAAACTGTTAACTTTCTCCAAATAGGAATCCTTGTCCATGATAACGGCACATCCACCTTTGTCGGCGGGAATGACAATGCGCGAGTCATCATTGGCCAGGTTTCTAAGAGCGTCAGATTCCATTTTCGTGAGGTTGTGTTTGGAAGGCTTAGAATTCGTAATGCTCACGCTCACCTTGTTTCGTAGTTCCTCAGCTTCTGTAGGATTCAACGCAGCCCGCTTGATTATAGATTCTGTTGTTGTTATAAGTTCTGCTATGGGAAGTAAGTTAGAAGTTGTGGAAAAATTCAAACCTTTTGAGAGCACAGATTTCTCCATCTCAGTTAACGGTTGTACAGATAAGTTTTTTATCCACGTATTGTCGCTGGAGTCTGTGTTCCGCCATTCCAAGTCGTTGGTGGTACGTGTGATGGCCTTGTCCTGGAGGGAACTGAATTTTAGGATCTGTCGGGTTTTAGATTTCACATGTTGAGTAAGCTGTGCGTGATCCGTAAACTCCTCCACTCTGTTAAACATATCAATCGAGAGACTGGTTGAGAGTTCAGTTTGTAGGACCCTTCTTTTTTCTTGAAGCACTCCGAGGGTGAAATTAATTTGACGTATCCTTTCATTGAGTAATAGTCTCTGGGCTTCCTGTAGAATGGTAGTGGCTCGGTGTCCCCTGACCGCAGACTTGATGTGTAGGCTGCGAGGAATGATGTCGGAATGAAGACATCGTAAGCTGAATCGTAGATGATTTCTGAAGTCGGCAATTTTCCTAGAGGTCTTCTCGTGGATTCTCATAGTTTTCAGGCAAACTTTGCCAAATTGTGAGAGAATGCACGAATGGATATTTTGAGTCATCCAGGCGATAGTATTAACACGAACAAATAATCTGGTCAACTGGATAGTATATATTTGTGAATCTTACGTTGCGGTGTTTACCGAAACACCTTCAACAGAGAATGAACATGAAAAGGGGGGAACTTCTGTGTATATAAGAAATCGAAAACAAAGAAATTTTTAACAGGTTGGAACACTAGTTCGCAGTAAGACAATGAAATGACTTAACACGATGGAATACAACTCACTAAGTGGTGAGCGATACCTTTATGTAACAA
The DNA here is from genome assembly GCA_036873755.1 of Hanleya hanleyi. NCBI lineage: Eukaryota > Metazoa > Mollusca > Polyplacophora > Lepidopleurida > Hanleyidae > Hanleya > Hanleya hanleyi. The sequence continues at coordinate 74,752 of JAVTVY010021415.1, read as the reverse complement.
CAGCTCATACACACACAAACTAATTGTGTTTGGATAAACGTTTGGGGAGTTGTTTAATGTTTTTGCCTCATGTTTCAGATAATTTGAATCTTAGTCCACCGTTTCTGTTCAAAGATGGGTTTTCTACTTTAACCCAGATGACTAGATTCTCTATCGAGGATAAGCACATCTTCTGTTCTGAAAGTCTGTCCACTTGAACATAAATGTGTGAACACAGCCGAATCATTTCCGTTGTTGTCAGGTCTACGGTGCTGAGACATTCGTTGATGTAATGGTTGTTGATTACAAGCGTCTGGTCCGCCATTCATAATTCAGCCGTCGTCCATTAGAGAATATCCGCGTCCATAATCCAAAGACCTATTTCATATTCCATATAACAGTATTAGCACCAAATTCAAAAAGACAATCATGTATACATAAACATAGGCTTGTTTCCTGCAAGAGAGAAGCGGTCAACAGTTTTCAATGATGCCGGCAAGACATCATGATGTTCCAAAAATATGAAATCCGTATCGCTGAGTCTCGCCTATGTAGCGGTCATCGCAGTTAACATCTTGGCATCTTTTGCCATAAACAATGTGGTTCTGCTTTGATTGTGCTGGTTTTTCCCTCGGGTGAACAAGAATTTATCGGATGGTGTTGGTGGGTTTGAAATAGGTTTGCACATCATATTCGCGGAAAATGCGTTTCAATTTTTCCGAGAGACCCTGCACATAGGGAATTGTGACCTTTGTGTTCGGAGTGTCTATGTTGGGTCGTTGTCTTGATGTTGTTTTCTGAGCTTTGTGGAAAGCCCATTGCTCATAGCCGCGACGTTTAAGGCTTTGTTGGACATGGGTTTTCTCCTCCATTTTGTTCGTGTCGTCAGTAATGAGATTGTCCTCTCTATTGAATAATGTTCTGATTAGGCCAAGTTTGTGGATCAATGGGTGGTTGGAGTTGAAATGTAGATACTGCTCTGTATGGGTGGATTTTCTGTATATCGAGGTTTGAACTGATCCGTTATCTTGAATGGTTACCAGGCAGTCGAGGAAGGGGAGTTCTTTGTTCCGCGTTCCTTGTTGCGTAAACTTAATGTTTGCGTCAGTGGAGTTCAGATGCTGGAAGAAATGTTGTATCTCAGAGATTTGGATTTTCACGAATGTGTCATCCACGTAGCGTAACCAATGGGTAGGTGGGGTCCCTGAGTAAGACTCGAGGGGTTACTGCTCGAATTTCTCCATGTATATGTTGGCAAGTATTGGAGATCCCATGGCACATCCGTGTACCTGACTGAACAATGTGCTGCTGAAAGTGAAATATGTCATTTGTAGGCATAAAACCAGAACATCACAAATTTGATTGACAGAAAGTTTTGTTCTGTTTCTTAGCGTGTGATCTCCTTCAAGGGCTACCCGAACTGCTTGTAGTGCATCACAGGGCGGGATGCTGGTGAAAAGGTTGGTTACATCGTAGGATATTAGAGTTTCGGTATCATTCACTATCAGGTTAGAAACTTGGTCGACGAAATCCTTGGAGCTACGCAGGTGGTGATTGGTTTTTTCCACAAGTGAGCCGATAATGCTAGCAAGGTGCTTAGCAATGTGGTAGGTTATAGATCCAATGGTGCTCTTAGCGTTAATATTATAAAAAATTGGAGCGATAGGTAAGAGGTGGGAAAGATTGACGACGTCTGACGACTAAAGGGCGACCATATGGCTCCACAAGAAAGCTTCCCTCGGCACCTCACATTTTCTTGCAGATGTTCATGTTCATGTGGAGACTATGAAGTATCCACACGGCCTCTAGAACCGGCTTAAGCGGAATTTGATACACTAGCTCGGGAGCTGTAAAAAAACCTGATATTACGCGTCATCACTTTATCCAGAAAGTTTAACCATACACAAAAATTACTTACTACACCGAAAATCTTACCGATGGTCAAACTGAATCTATGCGCCTGCTCAGTTATGATCGAAAAGAAACCTGTAGCATCCCGAATTTAATCCCAATTCGCTTTTGGGATTACTTTACAAATACTATCTGATGTGCACCGCCACCCGACAAAGAATCAAACATTTGTAGATATTTTTACTATCTTACCATATCATTACAATCACAGGACAAACTATCATCAACACTTGAAACTTCGAGGTCCTCCTCGCTATTTAAATCAAAGCTTAAATCTTCTTGATATCCAATCATGTTTCACATTGTATCACTTCAAATATGTCATATGCCCAGGTAGATCTGCTAATATTTTTGACTTCACCTGCTAGTCTTCGAGCTTACCATTCAAAATGGCGGCCAGCACGTTTCATCAGAAACTAGCATATCTTTCCAGTAGGAATATTGTTCTACTCCAATATCTTTTTCACGATTGAGCTTATTCATACAAGAATCAGTCATGTCAGTATGAGCCGGTTTGCACTACTTTCCATGAGGGCAGCAGGAAAAAAATCAAAATGGCGACCATCAGAGGTAATCTGAATTTCATGTTTTTTTTACCAATGTTGGTACATTTTCACCTTTGAAAACACATTAGTTGCGATGCAGCCACTTTACCCGAACTTCTTATCATTTCGTTGCATGTTTCCTCGACCATGTACAGCAGCACGAACAAATTCGATTTGGCAGTCATGAAGAGTCACCCGATAAGCCGTTTTGTTTGCATTTTTAGTCTCATTATGGCCATTTCTCATCTCGAAGCACATATTTCTCTTGATCAAGTTGCTTAACACCACTGCCTTTTATTCCATGCCCATTTAAAGATTATACTACATTTTGGTAATTCAAAATTGCAGCCATTAGGGTAACCTGTTTTGCTCTTCTAAATGTTTTTTTCTAAACAAGTAAACTATTGAATAGACTCTTTACAAAATTTTCGACAACGTAGCTCATCAATATATGTTCATTTCATAGTCTTCTGTTTGAAGCATCAGTGGCAAATTGCAATATTATAATATTTCTTCGTTTTTGTGCAAGCTTCTGATTTTCGTTCATATAATTCAAAGGATGTATGCGTCCCAAATACAAGCTTCTAGTCCGTCATTCAATAATTCGTAGTCGTCCAATGAAGAATTCCCGCGTCCATAATCCAAAGACCTATTCCATATATAACAGCATTAGCACCAAATTCAAGAAAAACAAACAACAATCATAGTATATATCAAATTAGGCTAGTTTCCTGAAAGAGAGTAGCGGTCAACAGTTTTCAATGATGCCGGCAAGACATCTTGATGTTCCAAGAATGTCGAATCCGTATCGTTGATCAATATTCTTAATCCATATGAGTTTCGTTGTAAAGTGGTTATCGAGAGAAAACTGCATCTCAGTCATGCTTTGATTGTGTCTGTTCATATGAACATCATGAAGATCTTGACGTATATAGGTTCATACGGCCCCTAGCCTCGGGTTAAGCGAAATTAGACACAAGTTTCGAAACGTAACGCCATAAATCTTACGTTACGTAATTTTGCTATCAGCATGCGATATATATCGCCAAATTTGAGAAACTTTGAGTGGAGGCGCTTGGTGGGATAACACTGTTTTATAAGTTTCTGCAATAATGTTTTGTGACGTTGATTAAAATCGTCACATTTAACACAGGATCTAGCAAATGTTACTAGGTGGGATATGTATACGTCATATGCAGGTCCCATGGGGAGATTAGTGTCGAGAAAGGAATAATTTACGATGTCGAAATTGTAATCATCTCTTTTGTCGTAAAGTCGACGAGAGAGAAGGCTCGCTTCATTTGTATAGATGTATAAGTCTAAAATATGATGTGCTGATAAAATGTGAAGTTGGATATATATCCTTCACTGCGTCAGCGATGATCCACAACGAGAAGATCGTCTATATAGTGTTTGATGAATGAGAAGGAACGGGCTTTGAAATGATCGGTTTTGAAAGCGCCTGCATTTAGTCGTATTCATACGAGAACAGATGTAGGCCAGCCAAAAGGGATGCACAAATTAGTACCCGTTGGAATACCTATATGCTGCTGATATATTGTGTTGCCAAAATTCACATAGATTCTTTTAATAAGAATTTCAAGCAACTCTATAAACAAATGATATCGCTTGTATGTAGAAGAGCTAAAGAATGCTTTATGGTTATCAGTAGCTACCTGTAGCTTTTGACATTAATATATCGACGATCAGTTTTCTTGAACACAGATACTGTTGATGAACTTAGACGGTCAATAAGGTCCTGATGAGGGATTGTAGTATAGAGTCGAGAAATTTCATATGGGTATACATGTCTATACGGTATGTGACCTTTAGCATCTAGTTCTTCCGTAAGACATCTTAAATTTTTCAATATCCACATACATTCAGTGGCGCAATACCTTTCTCAAAATGCTGTTACCTCCTGAATGGCTCTCGTCAAGAGGGTTAAAAGTAGCTTGGTTGTACTATATCTCCACATCAAGCAAACATATTGTGACTGGTAGCATTGATATAGTGAGTGATGAAGACTCAAAAACACTCCTGATGAAGAGACCTAAATAAAGAGAGTCGAGAAGAATAAACCTCCAGGCGTGCATCAATAGCATTAGAGTAATTGAATATTTTCGTGACAATAGATTTAGTATACTGCAAGGGGGTTCTTTGTACTTAAAATAGTTTGGTACGCGTTGCGTTCCTCTGGATCATTCAGGATTCGTGATAAAATAATCATGTCCAGTCCTTCAAGAAAAGCCAGTCTTTGGATGTTTCGATTATGTTCACTGGACGATACAATCGAAAATACGCTACATCTTGACATACTTTAGTGATTGAGGGTGGTATTTTATTTCCCGAAGACACAGGTCGTTTTATATCCTTGGCTAATAGATTTAAAGCTCTCAGAGGTAACGCATACAAGACTGTACACAAACTATGTATAGTGTTGTCTAAATGTGTAATTAAGGCTTTTAGATTCACGTCTATACATTTACTCAAGATACATTTAATGAAAAATTGGTTGACAATGATAGCTATATAAGATAAATGGTCCAAACAAAGCAGATTGTACACTTGTCTTATGAAGTGATGCCACGGGGGACAGATAGGCGGACGTGTTGGCCGTAAGAGAGGTAAAATTTAGATGTACTAAACTATAATCACATGATTATGTTAAAATGACGTCACATCAGGTACAATATATATGAAGGCCATCCGATACCGTCGGCGCAATATACAGTAGGCTCACAGTAGGAGGTACATCGTCTTGTAAAGAATGCAGTACCCTAATTAATGATTAATGCAAATGTGTGTAACAGAGAAGATCGAGAGAGAGAGGGAGAGACAGATTTAACGACGCGTTCAGCGATAACTGCAAATGTGTCGACGACGCTTTGACACTATGAGTTATCTAGGTTTGAGTCTCGGTTGATCGGGTTTTGTGACCTGCCTGTGAAATTTCAACCCGGCTGAGGGTTGAAATTTCACAGGCAGGTCACAAAACCCGATCAACCCTGACTGACTCAAACCTAGATAACGATTTTGTCACCAAATAATGGAATCTTTCTCATCTCACTCGTATATTCTCGAATTGAAAGACAATCCTCACTGGAAGAAAGCTGAAAAAGTCCATAGTCGAGATAAAAGTGCGACAAACCTTCGTTCAGCTGAATTTGTTGACATTTTTGCGATCTGTAGCAGATGAATTTCCGTAGCCTCGTTTTGATCGGTAGTCAAGGGTAACAGGTTACACACTATTTCAAACCCGTGTGTGAATTATTTTAAACCCGTTTGTCGTGATATGGCTATTTCAAGCCGTGTAATCGACCAATGAGCGTATGAATTGATACGGGGTTCGGTGACAATATATGTTGACAGTGCCACATGCGGTAACCTCAAATATTGCAGGAAGATATTGAATGGGTTTCATTACAAGAATCAAATACACTGGAGATATCCTGGCAACTCACTTATTTTGCGTCTGTAGTAAATGTTCTAAAATATTCTAAAATGTTCTAAAATATATCCCAATAGAAATAAATGAGCTATGAAGCCACACTCATCATCTAACTGATTGTAGTTTTGAAGTAAATAATGACATGCAGAACACTATGTTCATTCAAAAGAACATGAACACGTTGATCGCTAGGATGGTAGAGTGTCACTTAATACCACTCCATTTCGAGCAGAAGGCTTTGTTCCTGATCGTTTCGCATTTCAGATCGCTGAAAGTGAGCGATTAGTTAAGAGTTCAGAGACAGACATGAAATTGGAATACATTCTTGTCAATGTTTCGTGAAAACAAACTGTGATCTCCGATCATTAATAATACATGTTCAACACATTTCCAGTTGATTTGAGCAAAAATACTGTGATAACGTAGGCTGGTGGTCATCTCATGCAAGATGTTCACATGAACACCCACTATAAAAATGTGGCTGGGGAAAAAATCATCGCATAAATCAGTTTTGGTTCTTGTGGTTTTAGGAATATACAGTCAGTGCATTTACATGTTGGATCATGTGACTTCTTACCAGTACGTTGGCATCTCTTCTCACCGTCCCTGTTATGTTGCGTTTAATTGATATTGATCATAAAGTCCATAGTAGGGCGATTTTTTGTATTTTGAAATAATGTCACATTTTATGTCATTTGGAGATTATAATCACTTCAAACATGTTTAAATGTGATATAATTTTACCTGTAATTTTTACCTGTATATGGCGATATTCTGCTGGTGGACTTTTCGTCCCCGAGGCCCGCCCCCTATACAGACCTTTTGGTCTTTGATATATGTTGGCATTTGTGGGAAGTTGATGCTGGGTCGACATCGGGCCATACAGACTAGTCTTTTGTGTTAAATGCCATCATTTTCATCTGACGACGATACAGCTCACCAATCCCCAGTGTACGAGTTGTCACAGCGAAACAGCTCACCAATTACCAATATACGAGTTGTCAGAGCATTTCCATCATAGTTCTCTAGATTTGTATCTAATACCGCTTATGCCGGTATTACGAATCGTTAGATTCTTGGTATGTGCTTTAGAATAGGTTAACAGGAAGACTATACTGTGAAGTCATGTGGCTCTGTCAGTATGTCGGCACCCCTTCCTACTTCCCTTATACGTGTTGTAATAGAAAATTATCAAATATGCCACAGTTTGAAGTCAAATAACAAGTCACATGGTGTTTTTTTTATCTATTCCCCATTCCAGAAATGCACCTCTAAACATGTTTTTATGGAGGCAACAAATTATCTCGATCATCAGATATGCATTTCAAATACATTTCCAGATGATTTGAGCAAAATTAATTTGATTATTCATGATATTGTTCATAAGATGCAGTAGAGGGCGAAAATGTTATTTAGAATAATGTTGTCACATTATGAAATCATCATGCAATCCTAATCGCCTCAAACATGTTAAATGTCATATAGTCATTTAGTGCATTATATAGCATGTTCAAAAATATCAAATATGCCATAGTTTGGACTACAACAACTACTCACATGGTGTTTTCCTATCTATACCCATTCCGGAATTGTGTTAGTACTTGGAAATTTCAACTATGTTCCATTATGCTGACAGCCCTTAAACTTGTTTCAGTGATGACAAAAATGATCTCCCATCATCAGTAATACATGACCAATATATTTCCAGGTGATTCAAGCAAAAATAATGTGGTAATTTATTATATTGATCATAAATGTCAGAGAAGGGCGAAAATATTCCTTGAACATTGTTGTCAGAGTATGACGCCATTATGACATCATAATCGCCTCAAATATCCTTAAATGTTATGTAGTCATTTAGTGCCTTATATAACCTTTCAATACAAGCGTTTAGTTCGTCATTCGATATTCAGCCGTCGTCCATTAAAGAATTTCCGCGTCAAAAACTATTCCGCGTCAAAAAAAAATTAAAAACTACCACATATGCAATGGTTTCAAGTACCATAATTTTTCACATGGTGTTTCACTATCTATACTCCATTACAAAATTGTGTTCTAGTGCATAGAAATTCGACCTCATTACATTGTGTTATCAGTGACACATGTCCGAGACATTTCCATGTGAAATGAACAGAAATATGAAACTGCGGCATGTGTTCGTGTTCCAATTCAAAAGTTTCATTGGACCCTTTATACTTTGAAAGAAATAAAAACATTCAAACTAAGCAAAAAGAAAGTTTAAATACTGAGACGTTCAACTCCTACTTCAATTCACTTCGATATCAACTGTCACGGCTTGTCTCAAGGAAGCCAACTAATTCCTTTCAGTTTTAATTCGAGGAATGAGACTGCTGGTTGCGTGATTGATCCGAGTCAAACACTGTGACGTTATTCAGTCTCCGGAAATCCACGCAAAACCTATATATCTAGGATCGGCAAATCATTTAGGGAATTCATTTCGAATTTCGAATACTCGTTAAAATATTCAAACTTCCTTCTTCATTGTGTCTTACAGGTCAGTTGTCGATCGTTCCTTATCATGTTAAACAAGTTTGAGAAGATTATGACGACATAATGACGTCATAATGTGACAATATTGTTCTAAATGGTATTTTCGCCCACGTATGAACTTTGTGATCAATATCATAAACAATCACATTATTTCTGTCAAAATAGCCGCGAAGTCCCTGGGAATAACAGTTCACCTTCTCCCTCGTCTCCCGATTTTGATTTCAAAATGCCTCTGGGACCCAACGGATCTCAATTTGTGGACAATGATATACAACACTATTTTCGTGCATGATTTATGTCAGATATATATGGGGTACCATTGGTGCTTACTAATGGTGGTTACCTTTAATTACTGTGATAGCCGCCACTGATATTTTAGAAGGTAATTAAAATGACAACTTAATAATATCATATAATATTACAAATACGTGTCAATGATGTTTTATATGTCTATACTGACTACTATCGACATATACTACTTTTCTGTTATCAGGTTGTGCTAAATGTACATCTGAAGAGGACACTGTGCAATTAGATCGACTGACCTTGTAATTACGGCAATAATCGGTGCTGATTGGCAGATTCCAGTCACACCCAGCCACGTGTACTTCGCTTCAGGCACAGAGGCGCATCAAATCAAATCGATAACTTGTCCACCACCAATGAACGCTTATTTGTTCTTTGGTCACAGATTTGCGCCAGAAGTGTAAATCCTTCCCCTCAAGGATTAATCTCTGTATTACCATCGACATGAATGTATCCTATTTCGGTTTACCTCAAACCACAACCCCGCCTTATTTTCTCAACATTTATCACGATTTTGTCCAGCTGTGATCTTAAGGTATCAATATTCATCTGAGTAATGTATTTTGGTAAGTTTCTGTTTGTATGTATGGATAAATGGATTTACCTGGACATAGGAGATCGTGTATAGGCGGCAACCCGAACGGATCATTTCCTTCCTTGTTGCATAAATACATCAAATCTATAGTAAACACAGAAAATCGCATAGTATCAATAATACTGATGATTTTTTAAATAATATAGGCGCTGGTTTACCTAATTTACGTGCTTTGTTGATCTAGGATTAACAAGTTGGAAAGATGTTCCGACAAGTAATCACAACACTGTGTCTAGCAGTTGCAGCTTTACCGAGGCAATATATGTCAGCTCTGACTAAACAGCGCTCTCCGCACGGGGGTGTGTCCGACAAAATAAAACATTTGGATGTATATCACATACTCCGAGGTGGAGAACAGTGCAGAGGTGCAGTTGAACGCAACCCACGTGGGCAATCATTCTCATATATATATATCGTTTTGAAGCAATGTGTTTGAGGATATTTGATACTGAGCAAGATCACCGATTAGAGTACAGGTAAGACGATACCCTTTCACTTACTTCGAAGTATCGCTACTTCAATGACAAGCATTATACCGGTCATGCAGGGCATATGCAAACATCAAATCATCGGGATTCGCAAACTTGATCACATATTCTAGAAAAATGCAAAAATACAACAGTACCCGTATGTATGCCTATACCTCGTATTACATACGATATAGGGTACAGCCATAGATACCCAATGTATACTAATACTGTGTAGTGTTCCATTTTATTTTTTTCTAGAATATGTAATTAATGAACCGTTAGATTGAGATTGCCTTAGAGTGCATCCTTTAGGAAAAATACACCAGTATTGTGGGCAGAGACATGATTCTGCATATTTATATCACATTTATCAATTCAGTATTCATACTTTCCTTAGATTTGTTCACCATACAGAACGTGCCTATACACAGCCAGAAAAATGGTGTTGGCCCAACATCCTTTTGTGGTTTTGAGGACTGGTCAACATCATAATGTGGTGTTGAGAAATGGTGTTGACCAATGTGAACACCAATCAATGGTCTTGGTCCACACCAATCAATGGTGTTGAAAATAGTTCGACACCATATTTTGGAACTCACTGACTGGTGCTAATACTGGCTCAACACCAACACCAATAAAGGGTGTTGGAGAAATATGATGTCGGTGCAAATTGAACACCATTTATTGGTGTTGAGCTCAACGCCTTTTTTAGGTATTGAACAACATCATTTTTCCGGCTGGATATCGATCTCCTGCTTTTTCCCGAGCTGATGTATGGGAATGCAACGGAATATTGTTGCATTCTACCATACATTTTCTTACGATATTCTGACCTCACATTTGTTCATAGATTTATCAGGGTTTAATACACATAACATTTTGTAGAATAACTGTTACATTGCTTACATTGATTACAAACGGTAAAGGTCAAGGACACGAATATTTGTTCGAGGAAATATTTAATAATATTTTGTGTCATCAGAGTACAAACTCTATCTGCAACCAAATGCCTCTTTGTATAAATTTTAATATACATATGAACAAAGTACAAACGTCCGGTCCCACATTCAGTAGCAAGAATTCGAATATGAATAATTACAGTTTTAGCACCGTACCATCTCAAGCTAAGCATACTTTTCGAAAGCGAGAAACGGTCAACAATTTCAATGATGAAAAATATACAGAAAGTTGCGTATGTTTCGAAGTGTCTTGCTCTGGCTAACTGTATTTTGCGAAACGAAATGTGAATTAGCGAAACGAGAATTTGTATTTTGCGAAACGAAATTATTTTCTCGGGCTTCTTGTAAAAACGTAACGTCCTTAAGGACACTGCCAATCGTGCACAGCTCTTCTTTGTTCCTTGTCCAGCATAGTAAACTCTGTAGTAAGGATTGTGGCTCTGTCAGTATGTCGGCACCTCTTCCCACTTCCCTTATATGTGGTGTAATTTCTCCGCTTAAATTGCTGAAAGAAAATTGTCGGTGAACCATTATAGTGTATCCTCGATCTCAATGTAAGAAATCGTTGTCTTACAAACTGTTCCGAGCAATGATTCTAGAATGTATACGTTTGGATTACGGAAGACGCTAACATATCAGTGTACCACCTAACACGTGTTATATACGCGCAGTCAATTCAACCCTGCAGTAACTTTATTTATTTATTTGGGTACGACCAGACGGATTAAGAGTATCACAAACACACGTGCCAAAATAACTTAACACATCTGTGTGTGCGTGATAAAGTTAGATTACTTCAACCCGTCCTTATCTGTCGCCCCGCAATGAGTCGATTCCCGACATCGTACCTGTCTGGAAGAGTAATGAATAAGATCCTCTAAATACTGGAAAATAAAACGCATTTGATTTGAGTAGACAGAAAACTGCTCGATCTATTTATGGTCTATAAAATCTAATTCTGTTCAAATAAACTACCAACATATACCAATTTGACTTGATCATGTATAATTCTAAGAATTATTATTTATCATATTATGAAACAAATTAATAAATTATTTTTTTCAGATGGGGTCATTGATGTTAATCGCCCCATGGCTGACCGTTCTTGTGTTGTTCATGAGCCACCAAAGGGTCGAATGCGTCACCGAGCCCAGATGTGATGTTAAACAAGTCAATTATGGCATGTACTTCCCAGTCCCATTTTGTAGGGATTGTGGTAATCATTCATGCTTCGTCACGAAGTTGAGTAAGGATGCCGAAAGTCAAGTGGCCGAGGTATTTACCGGTCTCTTTTACACGCCCGAGCACATTCAGCAGGTAGAGAAGGCGAAACTCAGAGTACGGGAGATACGTCGGCGTAAGCGTGGCAGTAGTGACCATGACGGAGATAGCTACTGTCCCACGTAAGTAAGGTGATGCTTATGTGTTTGTCAGTTTCTTCTTTCTTCTGCTTCTTCCGCTTCTTCCGCTTCTTCTGCCTCTTCTTTTTCCCACTCTTCTTTTCCGTCGGATAACTTTTGAATGCCTTTGTGAATCAAATTCAAATTTGTGGTGCACATTGGTTCTGCCTAGGGGAAGACCCCTATTGTTTTTCAGTGCTGTCCCAGTGGAACTGGTAACTGGGTGTTTATCTATTAATCCCCTTATATGCAAATTGCCCTTTTGTTCAATCCTTTTCGTCGGATAACTTCCGATTGCCTTCGTCAATCAACTTCAAAGGAGATGCTACGATAAGATGGAATTTTGGCCTACACGTGGTGCGGTTGAAATCGAAAATATAAATCTTCTAAATATAATTATGTTTTAATCTAACAGCAAGAGAAAATATATGTACAGAATATGTGGACATTCTAGCTCGATTGCGTTATAATTATAGTTATTACATGAAATTGAAGTCCGCAACATGTGTTATTTCGTGAAAAGAGGGTCAAAATCGAGCCGTTTAAAAACACATTTAGACACGAAGGACCCCTTGGACCAGAACGCCATTTAACCTGGTGATGTGCGGTGGCATTATATCTTCACTCCTGGAAAATCTTTGTCGTCCAAGGGGTCCTTCGTGTCTAAATGTGTATATAAATCACTCGATTTAGATAATTTTTGCACGAAAAAGCACATGCTACTGATTTCATTTTCATGTCATGAATAATCATAACGCAATTGAGTTAGAACTTTTACATATTGTGTACATATATTGTCTGTTGCCGTTATGTTGAAACGCAAATATTTTTATGACATTTTATTTTTTCGATTTCAAACGTACCACGTTTAGGCCAAAATCCCGCCTTATCGTACCATCTCCAAATTTGTTGTGCATATTGCTCCTGTCTAGGGGAAGACACCTATTGTTTTTAAGCTCTGTCCGAGACTGGATACTTGTGTTTTATCTGCAAATCCTCTTATATGCAAATTTTCCTTTTATTCAATCTTTTCCGTCGGAGAACTTCCGAATGTCTTTGTCAATGAACTTCAAATTTGTTGTGCATATTGTTCCTGTCTAGGGGAAGACACCTAGTGTTTTTAAGCTCTGTCCGAGACTGGATACTTGTGTTTTATTTACATTTTCGGTTATATGAAGATCTTCCATCTGGACCTATGGTAAATGGCTGCCTCTGTTTGGGTACCAATTCCATATTCTCATTTGTATAGATAGCGCATCAGTGATTGGTTCACATTTATGACTGTCGAAATAGTCTGAAGCCATTTGCATTTACATTTGCATGTACATTCAGTTCCTGGTTTACAGCCATACCATTCAATTATATACAGTATTGTGATTTTAGGCCCTGGAACATGTACATGTATATACATTTCTCTCACAAACGAATTGAACAGAGACAGTGGTCTTGCAGATTTTAAAGCCACTGACAAAGATACATTAATTCAAGAACATCTCGGTGCCAAATCTAGGTCACAGGTACAGGTAACAACGCCATGTGATTGGGTTTCTTTTGTGCTGATATACCTATAGGTGACGACACCTCGGGACAAAGTTAAAATTTAATTTTCGGACAATCATTTCTGAAAAATTGAATAGATTTTTATCGAACCCGTAGCTTTTGCTGTGGATGCCCGTGTTGCTGTCCCTGTTCTTGTCCCTGCTCAAAAGAGTTGTTTTGGGCTTAGAAAAGCTTTTGCTGTCCACAGCTTCTCGGTCCCACGCTATGCCTCGTGAACTAAGCCCCGCCCGAACCCCTCCGCCCATTCTCATATATTCCGGGAGATTATATCATGCTACACTTATTCAACCTATGCACTACCCTCGGCGGGATGTCCCCACCCCTGGGGTACCAAATGTTACAAAGCTTCTCAGCCTCATGTGATACTAACCTACCTAAGGTATGAGATGCAGTGTACATTGTTTATACACACACACACGCCGAATCACCTACAATATATTCCTTTATAGTAATTACTAATTGGTCGATAACATTAATTTGTTAGTTTTGAATTTCGTGTCGCCTTAAATGAAGGGCACCATCTCGTTCAATTTTGCTATCAAATCATTCTATTCCACATCATATAATTTACCCTAAAACTTTTGCACGAACAATATGAAATAACTGGCGGAAGAATCCCCGCAGTACCGACTCCATTTCCTTCAATTTTGCTATAAAATAATTGTATTCCACATCATATGATTAACTCTAAGGCCTTTGCACGAACCGTTTGTGTTCACACATGTAACTTACTATATTAATTAGAACTGAGTTCCTAAAGTTTGGGTGCACACTGTGCATATGATCAATTTCCTGAATTGAGTAGAATTCAACCTTGTGCTTCCTTCAGACTGACAGATGATGGCATGCAGTTGCCAGTGTGGTTATTTCATTTGCAGGAAGCTTTCCATGGCCTTCATGTCAGCACACCTACCACTACCCTGTAGGAGAGCAAATCCCCACCCCCAAGGCGCCAAGCCACACCCTCAATCTCCAAAACTAGCCCTCGCCCGACCCTCATATATTGCGTTTGAGCTTATTATACACCTTGGCAGAAAGTTGAAATTTGTGTGTAGTCTGCAATGTTGGAATAATTCTGCCACACGTCAATGAATTATAACCCCAAAGGGGCTCGATTTATCAGGCACAGATTCATGTTATCGAATTTGGTAAGTGGGTCCCTTGCCTAAATATTTTACTTGGAATTGTTTTTTGTGCCAATCCGCCTCTAGGTGGCGCCACCTGGGGGCCAAGTTAAAATTAAAGTTCCAGAAAACTTCAATGATCCTTTCCAAATTTAGTTTTGGAGTAATTTGCGTCAAGATCTGGCTTGAGATTGTTTTTCGTGTCGATTCGTTTATACGTGGCGCCACCTGAAGGTTAAGTTAAAAGTGTTTCCAGACAATAACTTTTGAAAAGCTGGACCGATTCTTTCCAAATTTGGTATATGGGTACCTCGCCTCAATATCTTCCTTGACAGTGTTTTTCATACCAATCCACGTATAGGTGGCGGCACCAAATTATGTTTCCGGACTATAACTCATATTCCGCTTAACCCGGGGCTAGAGGCCGTATGAACCCATGTACTTCAAGATCTTCATGGTACTCATATGAACAGGCACAATCAAAGCGTGACTGAGATACATCATTCTTTAGATGACGACTTTACAACGAATATTATGGATTAAGAATGCTGATCAGCGATACGGATTCGATATTTTTGGAACATCATGATGTCTTGCCGGCATCATTGAAAACTGTTGACCGCTTCTCTCTTGCAGGAAACAAGCCTATGTTTATGTATACATGATTGTCTTTTTGAATTTGGTGCTAATACTGTTATATGGAATATGGAATAGATCTTTGAATTATGGACGCGGATATTCTCTAATGGACGACGGCTGAATTATGAATGACGGACCACACGCTTGTAATTTTAAAAACTTGAGTGGATTCTTTCCAAGTTTGGTATATGGGTACCTTGCCTGAAGGTCTCGCATGGGATTGTTTTTCATGTCGATTTACTTATAGGTGGCGCCACATGTGGGCCAAGATAAAATTTTGTAAAACTGAACAGATTCAGTTTTCTGTTTCCAATGTCAAGGGATCTTGGCTCAAGATCTCGGTTGGGATTGTTTTTTATGCCTATCTGCCTACAAGTCTCGCCGCCTGTGGGCCGAAGTAAAATTGTATTTGCAGACAGTAACTGTTGAAAACCTGAACGGATTCTTTCTAAATTTGGTATGTGGGTACCTTCCCTCAAATTATCTGTTGGGGATATTTTTTGTGCCGATTCGCCTAAATGGGGCACCACCTGGGGGTCATATTAAAATTGGGCTTTTTTCTAACTTTTACGTTTTTACTCTGTTCACAAATAATGAATGTTTCCTTTACTTAACATGCAAAAGTGATGCCTCCTCGATCGTATTCGATCGACTGTATCTAGTATTATATCCACACGAACTGGTACTGTCCATCTCTGATCCGATATCAACAACTGTTCTTAGCCACCGAGTACATGAGAACAATATATGGATTACAGCATTCTGCTTAGGCACAAATCGAAAAACGATCTAAATTATGGCCATACCATTTAGGGTTACTGCATAAATCGTCATCGTTAACTGTCGTAAGAAATAAGCCTTCCGATTATTGACACAGAAATTCTTTTATGGTCGACGGTTGAATATTAAAATCGTATCTGATGGTTACTACACCTCTTGCATAGCCTCCTCCTCCTCCTCCTCCTCCTCCTCCTCCTCCTCCTCTCCAACTGCAAAACCAGCGCAGTCTTAACATTTCTGCATATTTCATAAAAAAAGAAAGGAAACTCATACCATTTCTCTACTCCACATTCACCGATAAAAATATTGATCGATTCCCTCTTCTAGAAAACTATTATGTATTTTTATTATTTTCAGTTCATGAACATTTGGAATTGGCGTACGAAATAGGTCTTTCGATTATTCACGCGAAAATTCTGTTATGGACGACGGCTGAATATTAATGTCGCATCTGATGGTTGACACATGTGGTTGTGTGGGTATATTCCGAATTCACGATCCATTTAGCACGCAGCTTTGGATTAAACGTAAGATCAAAAGGGTATAGAAAATGATACTGATTGGATATTTCCAAAACCACCACAAGAACCAAAAGTCATCCCTGTGATGATTTGTATCTCAGCCACGCTTTTATTGTAGCTGTTCATTCAAAACATTGTTACTGTACCCATTCTAAGGAATGTTTCGATGAAAAGAGGATTTAAAAATTAATATTCCATGATATAGACTTTTGAGAACGCTCCAAACCCAGGCTGTCGGAAATACGTTCACAGAGAAGATATCTATTAGTGTATAATTATTCAGAATATCAATATATTGAGAATGTGGGATTTTAAATCCGAGACATGCGCCTGATCTGAAAAAGATTCTGATTCTGACTAATTTAAGCTCGGATTACAACACCTGAATTTGCAAAAATCTAACTATCTTCGACGTAAATAATATAATTTGATGTTTCTGTGCATCTCCCAAGCTAGGCATAGTTGAAAGTGGATATTAAACCGAAAAAAAGCTTGGTAACCCCTCCTTCCCCGTCCATTTCCATTACATTTTCCGTTTAGACATTGTGCCAGAAAACTATTGAGACATTTTAACTTCTTAGCAACTATGTGCTGTTTCTAATAAAATAAAGGTACTGTTCATGGAATTACTCTACATAATTTAAAGCAGGCCACAAAACTCCCAGATTATGCAACGATAAACCTGCTGGCACCATAATGTTGTCGTTTATTTTGAAGGTTGATGGTGTAGCTACCCTATAAACATGACAAAATATGATAAGACCTTTTATTTTCCGAATTTTCCGGAACCTAGTTGATGAACGATTCTACCTTTGTATTTAAAAACACCAACACAGAGGTAAGACACTATCTGAGACTCTCTATATGTCATATTTGTGGTTGTTTTAATGTAAATAATATAGCACAACTTTGCACTGAAAAGCACGTGTCCGTGTATACAAGCAACAGATAATATACATATCATACACCTAGACAACGGTATTGTTCATTCATTGGACAGTATAGATCTAGTCCTAACAAATAATTAATGTCTACTACACTGTTGAAAAAAATGGTCGCTCGACCATGTAAACTGTGGTCGAAGGGTATCCGACCAAGAAAGAGTTTGTCGGAAATTCTTGGTCGAGAAAAGCGACCATCGACGGCGTATTAACTGTTTATCACTATACCTGTTAAGCTCACACAGCTGAAACATTTGTTACGGGGTTTGATTCCTGTCACAATCGCAAAGCAGTCATCCAAATGACGTTTCCATGACACTCCTGTTTCTTCATACCCACCTTAAGTTATCCTTCCCTGACATCGTATGGTCTTTCTTTCTGATAACCTATAGTTATAGTCGTGTGCGTTGGGGCAATTGTGGTTTAACTGGAATGAAGCCCGTTATTTTTGCTTTAATGAAGATAGATATATTGGAAGTTTAGATGTTTCTTTTCTCTTCAGCAAACTTACTTGTCAAAACGTGACACGCCTTGTGAACATCTACGGAGTGGAACGACAGCTGGTACACCTGCCTGCCATAGGACAGTATCAGTGGGTGCTATTCGGAGAGTGCGCGTGAGTATAGCTTAATTCATTCGTATCGCACTGCAAAAAGGGTTTGATCGAACGTAGCATCCTAGATGGCATGAATATTATTATGAGTAGATCTAGTCTTTGTTAGCCTGGCTGTTGCTGTCTCCTGTGGTACGATGAAGCTATTAAATAATAAAGTACATTTACTCAAAGTTTCTCGAGTTAGTATTAATATCATACACTGATGAATGAATCACGAGTGCAATGCCGGTACGAAAAATATGCCCAATTTCGCTTGATCCGACACCGCTATTGACGGTTATGAGCACCAGGAACGACATGGTGTTCTTTGGTCACAACAAAAGCATAACTGAGATACATTATAATTAGAATAGATGGCAATCCATTTCGATAAGAGAATACTGGTCTGTGATACAGGTTTTATAATCGGAGCATTATGTTGTCTTACCGGCACTATTGACAACTATATATTTTTATCCACAGGAAAGTTGACGAGAACTGTCCGGGAGGATGTGTCGATGAATTAACGACGCGTTTCCTGCTCGTCTGGAATCTCGACCACCCAGACTGCCCAATGTCGTTCGAACCATTTGACATCAAAACGTACTGTTCCTGCAAGAACATCTCGGTTGCACCAGGCCTAAATCGTCCCTGACATATTCGTGCCCAGTGACATTCATCAAGTCGGCTTTATCCAGTGACTATTCTAATTATCTTAATCTGAACTCGGCTACTCATAATTTCTATTTTATCATGTCGTTGTTAATAATCTAACCATGAATTCTCGATAAAAACCAGAACTCCAGGGTTTATTGTAACTTTGTTATAAGTGTAAAACAAAATCTAAAACTCGCTAATCAACTTTGCCTTTTTCAATCAAAATCTTTTCCGGAACTGTTGGAATTGAAAAGAAAACAGATTTGTTGGTCGAACTTACATGAAGCAACTGCATGGCCCTCAAAAAAAAATCTGAAATCGACTTCTGATAGAATCTATACTCTCTTTTCAGATAACATGAAATTAAAATAATATCCTTCTTGCATTAAGTTATTGTATTCTTCTTGCAATTATTGTATTTACTGTCGAATACATTCAGCATGAAAGGTGGTGTTATTACAATATACCACAGTATCAACAAACTATAAATACTGTATTTTCTAATTAAACGCAACATATTACGGCGGTGAAAAAAAGATCCCGGCGTAGTGACAAAAATCATGTGAACCCACAGGCCAATATTCTGAATGTATATCTAAAAACATCACAAGAACAACAAAAAAGCTATTCCTGTGATGATTTGTATCTCAGTCATACTTCTATTGTAGCTGTTCATGTGGACATCTTGACTGACATGACCACAATACAAGCGTCTACTCCGTCATTCAATATCCAGCCATCGTCCATTAAAGAATTCCGCGTCCATAATCCAATAACCTATTTCATATAACAACATTAGCATCAAATTAAAATGATTTATCATAGCATGCATAAAACTGGGCTGATTTCCCACAAGACAGAACAGTTTTCATTGATGCAAGCAAGACATCATGGTGTTCCAAAAATATCAAATCCGTATCGCTGATCAGTATTCTTAATCCATATGATATACGTTGTAAAGTCGTTATCTAGTGTATGATATATATATGATAAGCGTACTTGAGATACAACACATATCACGAATCGTTAGATTCTTGGTATGTGCTTTAGAATAGGTTAACCTCAAGACTATACTGTGAAGTCATGTGACTCTGTCAGTATGTCGGCACCACTCTCTTCCCACATCCCTTATATGTGTTGTATTTTTACCTGTATATGGTGAGATTCTGCTGGTCCCGCCCCCTGTACAGACCTTTTGGTCTTTGATATATGTTGGCATTTGTGGGAAGTTGATGCTGGGTCGACATGGGCCTTACAGACTAGTCTTTTGCGTTAAATGCCGTCATTTTCATCTGACGACGATACAGCTCACTAATCCCCAGTGTACGAGTTGTCACAGCGAAACAGCTCACCAATTACCACTATACGAGCAGAGCATTTCCATCATAGCTCTCCAGATTTGTATCTAAAACCGCTTATGCCGGTGCTAGGGGCCGTGTGGTCATGTCATCAAATCTGCCACATGAACAGGTACAATAAAAGCGTACCTGAGATACAACACATCACGAATCGTTAGATACTTGGTATGTGCTTTAGAATAGGTTAACCAGAAGACTATACTGTGAATTACAAGCGTCTAGTCCGTCATTCATAATCCAGCCGTCGTCCATTAGAGAATATCCGCGTCCATAATCCAAAGACCTATTCCATTTTCCACATAACAGTATTAGCACCAAATTCAAAAAGACAATCATAGTATACACAAACATAGGCTTGTTTCCTGCAAGAGAGAAGCGGTCAACAGTTTTCAATGATGCCGGCAAGACATCATGATGTTCCAAAAATATCAAATCCGTATCGCTGATCAGTATTCTTAATCCATAATATTCGTTATAGAGTCGTCATCTAAAAAAGATGTATCTCAGTCACGCTTTGATTGTGACTGTTCATATGAGTACCATGAGGATTTTGAAGTACATGGGTTCATACGGCCCCTAGCCCCGGGTTAAGCGGAATTAGACACAAGTTACGAAACGTAGCGCCATAGATCTTGCACGCTACGTTCGTATTTTGCTATCAGCATGCGATATGTATCGCCAAATTTGAGAAACTTTGAGTGGAGGCGCTTGGTGGAATAGCCCTGTTTTATAAGTTTCTGCAACAATGTTTTGTGACGTTGATTAAAATCATCACATTTAACACAGGATCTAGCAAATGCTACTAAGCGAGATATGTATACGCCATATGCAGGGCATGTGGCTCTGTCAGTATGTCGGCACCTCATCCCACTTCTCTTATATGTATTGTAAATTTTACCTGTATATGGCGAGATTCTGCTGGTGGACGTTTCGTTCCCGAGGCCCGCCCCCTGTACAGACCTTATGGTCTTTGACATATGTTGGCATTGTGGGAAGTTGATGCTGGGTCGACATCGGACCTTACAGACTAGTCTTTTGTGTTAAATGCCGTCATTTTCCTTTGTCGACGATACAGCTCACCAATCCCCAGTCTACGAGAAGTCACAGCGACACAACTCACCAATTACCAATATACGAGTTGTCAGAGAATTTCCATCATAGCTCTCTAGATTTGTACCTAATAACGCTTATGCCGGTGCTAGGGGCCGTGTGGTCATGTCATCCAAGTTGCCACATGAACAGGTACAATGAAAGCGTACCTGAGATACAACACATATCACGAATCGTTAGATTCTTGGTATGTGCTTTAGAATAGGTTAAACAGAAGACTGTCGACACCTCTTCCCACTCCCCTGATATGTTTTGTAATTTGATATATGTTGGCATTATGGGAAGTTGATGCTGGATCGACATCGGGCCTTACAGACTAGTCTTGTTTTAAATGCCGTCATTTTCATCTGACGACGATACAGCTCGCCAATCCCCAGTGTACGAGTTGTCACAGCGACACAGCTCTCCAATTACCAATATACGAGTTGTCAGAGCATTTCCATCATAGCTCTCTAGATTTGTATCTAATACCGCTTATGCCGGTGCTAGAGGCCGTGCAGTCATGTCAACCAAGTTGCCACATGAACAGGTACAATAAAAGCGTACCTGAAATACAACACAAATCACGAATCGTTAGATTATTGGTATGTGCTTTAGAATAGGTTAAGCAAAGACTATACTGTGAAGTCATGTGACTCTGTCAGTATGTCGGTACCTCTTCCCACTTCCCGTATATGTGCTGTAATTGCACGCTATGCTCGTATTTTGCTATAAGCATGCGATATGTATCGCCAAATTCGGGTGGAGGCGCTAGATAATATAACCCTGTTTTACAAGTTTTTGCAATAATGTTTTGTGACGTCGATTAAAATCGTCACATTTAACACAGGATCTAGCAAATGCTACTAGGCGAGATATGTATACGCCATATGCATGTCCCTCTGGTATATTAATGTCCAGATAGGGATAGTTTACGATGTCGAAATTGTAATCATCTCTTTTGTCGTAAAGTCGACGAGAGAGTACGCCCGCTTCATTTTTAAAGAGATATAGGTCTAAATAAGATGTGCCGCTAGAGCCATCTGTAGTTTCTTTCAAATCCAGTAAAGGTGTATATATATCCTTCACTGCGTCATTTATATAGCGATTATCCACAGCAAGCAGATCGTCTATATAGCGTTTGGTGAATGAGAACGAACGGGCTATGGAATAATCTGTTTTTGAAAGCTTCTGCATATAGTCGTATTCATAAGAGTACAGAACAAGACACCTAGCACTGGTTTGAGCGGTATTAGATACAAATATCCAAGAGCAATGATGTAATAGCCCTACCACATTTGTCGTATCTCTACAGTAGCGATGTCATCCAAATCAATATTTTGTATTGAATGTTCTAAAAATTGATGCAGACAATGGTCGACTCTGTAATGTACCAGAAGCAAGAAATAAAAAAAAATGGAAATATGCTGTATCACGAGATGACACCAAATGCATACTGGAAACTCGATAATAACTCGCCCAAACGTGAGAACGTCAGCCTGTGTAAAGGAAGAACTCTGGATCGCAGTGTAACACTGCACGAATATATGGCAAACATTGCTTTCCAAAACCAGCTTCGACGATTTAAAGCACAGGCGAGTTCCAGCAAGTTCTCAACGTAGACTAGAACTCATGGACACCGAATCATCCCATTTAAGCTTTGATTTACTTGCCTTCAACTTCATCCAAAGAGAACGTATACCAGTATACCACAGTTTGTTTTGGATGGTTACAATTTGGAAAAGCAAAGAACTCAACATAATCATATCGCCGTGGCCCTTTGTGTCTGTTAATTAACCAGTTAGAAAACAAATATTCACATAAAATTAGAATATGACATTCTTATTCGTATCACACTGATAGTATAAGTGCAGACATGGATATAACAGTGGTACAGTGTGGTTCGAGAGAAATATCGCATACATGCACAGGTTTACATGCCGCAAAATATTAACAAAAGTAGAATTAAAGTCTTATAATAACTAAAAACCAATATTCACAAGAAATGAGAATATATTCCTATCACAATGATCAGTATCCATTGTAGTCCAGATGTCCATAGTGTAACTTATTGCAAAGGTTAGATAACCTCATAAACATGTATGCACCTTTTTACATGGTGCATAACATAGAAATGAACAATTTAAAAAAAAGAAAAAAATTGCGTTCAATATGAACGTTGACAAGTCTGATTTATACTGGCGAATGGTCAGTGTTATCTCCAGGACAATTTTTTCAGGTGATGTTTCGGTTTAATGACGTATAGCTTGACAAATATGAAAAACTAAAGAAATCTTGAAAGACAGAGAAATAGAACATACAATGGTAATATTATTGACCTCTTCATTTGTCGGCAACATTAACGCCTTCTGACAAAAAAAAGTCTCACAAATGGTTAGATGAAATTTGGCATTTTAATTATTCATTTGTACATTTAGTTACTGACAAATGATTGTCTTATTTTTTAAGAACGATTTGGTCAATGTAATGTTATTCTACCACTTTGGTTCAAGGGAGATAACCTGAATTTCAGAGTAGTGTCCCCTGAATTGAAAATATTTTCAAGCATTAGTGTGATGATAATCACTTTGAAATGGGAAACCATCAAGAGATAAAATCCGCGCTTAAAACAGGAGTACCCTTTGTACATTAAAGTAAGATAAGGTTAAAAGAATGTAGCTACAACTGAACATAAGGACAAAAATTAGGGTACACCGGATTCATCCACCAACCAAACTGTCTCCATACGAGTGAAACAACCTTTGAGTGTGACATTAAGCCAAATCATCCACCCCCCCCCCCTTCTTCTTGGCCATCTTGCAGTTATGTAGCTAATTTGAATGGCTAAAGCAGAATACAAAAATAACATTGATTATTGTACAAATTCCCCCAAAAAATGAAGGAAAGTGATTCAATATTGATTCATTTTAGGCTAATTTTCTTTGCAGCATAAATAATGTTTGTCAATCGAGTCAAATCTTAGGCGACGAAAAAGATACATTTTCGTAATGACATCCAAAGCATCATAGTACAAATAATGTCTTAGTGTTGTCAAAATTTAGGCACCCATCTGGTTTTATCTAGACAACATCTGGCCCAATCCCCTGATCCTCCAATGTGACAAATTAACAAAAAAACTGAATCAAAATAAAGTCAGTCAAAACTAAAGCCTCGTTATATCATGTCTTATCCATTGCGTCAGAAAGGATTTTATCATCTGGGACTCCAAGGTCAAAGATGGTTAATAGATTCAGTCATACAGTTTTTTGTATCCATTCTCATAAACACCTGGTCTAACAGGAGTCTACA
Organism: Hanleya hanleyi; assembly: GCA_036873755.1. NCBI lineage: Eukaryota > Metazoa > Mollusca > Polyplacophora > Lepidopleurida > Hanleyidae > Hanleya > Hanleya hanleyi. The sequence goes on along the minus strand of JAVTVY010021415.1, from coordinate 50,052 downwards.
CTGAAAAGTCCTGTTATCCGTTTCCTACAATCTTCGACACAAGTCCGAGAGGGCGGACGAACTGAATGCGGCAGAAATGTCTTCATTGGATTTTCATGTCTGTAAGGATGGTTAGTACCTTTGTATAGTTCTCGCATTTTGGTGGTTTCCTGCATTGTTTCGCAAGATGAGCAGAATAAGAGATCAGATGATGGCTGTGTATCTGGAACTTCTAAAAGTTCATTGAATTTGAGACTCTCAAAATGCCTCCGTGAGACTCATTGGTGTTGTGTGGAATCAATGCACAACGTTTTGCACCTCTGTCTGGATTGTGGTATCATCAGATTTGGGATCTAGGGTCATTAACTCAAGAATGGGGCATGGCAACCCTTTCAGGATAGCTGTTGATCAACTTTTGAATTGGTTGCATAAAATGGTCATAGGTTTGGTTAATTAATGAGCTCATTTCTTTGGTTTTGAATAACGCTACATCTTGGTCTGTGAAAATTTTTGATCATCTTTTTGACGTACAATTTCAACTCTAGCACCTGGAAATTGTTGTTCCACAGACACTCATAGAGTGAGACAAGTTCATCTGATGGTCTGCAAAATATAGGTTTTGCAAAACCGGCTGTTACAGTAGTTGAAACAAATCCCCGAAAGACAGAACAGAAACACCTGTTTGATGATTACCCAATTTGTCGTATAGGCGATGGTGAAGTGATAGGGAAACGTTTGCTCCAACCATGGAAATTTCGTCTATTACAACAATGCGCAGATGACACAGACAAACGAAAAGTTGTCAGCTTTTCATGACTCAGTGATACATATTTTAGTGGGAGAGGAACAGGTATCTGGAATACTGAATGTATAGTGTTCCCATAGCTATTGAAAGCTGCTGTCCCAGTTGGACCAACAACAATAACTTTGTTTATAGTTGCATCCTCTCCTGGAATGTGAAGACGTTTCATCATAGTTTGAACAACAGGTTTTTTTTATGAGATGACTTTTACCGACTCCGGCCCCGCCCGTAATGGAAATGTGGAACGCTTCAAGTGGGGATGGTGGTGATAGCGCTCAATAAACAAGCGATGAAAGATACTTTGACCTTCGTTCAAGCATAAAACCCCATCTAACCAATGACCAATTTCAAACTCAAAATGGCTGCATTTCTTACTCAAATCGGATCAGCCCATCGTCACTAGTGGCTTGTTGACTGCAATGATACAAGGTCGGAGTATAAAATTTACGTCTTAACTCCAAAAATGAAGCACCATCATCAAGTTGCTGCTGCACAAAACTGGATAATAAGGCGCTCTAAACATTTTGTGTTATACCTGTTGAATCTAGAATCTCGATAGCATTGTCAACTTTTGAAATCTTTCGCTCGTATCTGGAGTGATTAGAAGTGAGAGTTTTCTCACAGGACTTTGACATAGTGCCGCATGTTCCATCAACATTCTTCAAATCTGATTCGGCTTCAATGCATTTTGCTGAGAAGCAACAGGAACTTGATAATGTGATGTCTAGCACTGTAATATCACTTGTCTTTATTGCACCATGTAAGCATCAGGTTTGTGTCTTGTGTGCTGTCCTCAGTGTTTTATAGGTTGGATGGAGGGTATCTGGTTGCTTGCTGCTTCAACGATTTCTGCTTTGAAGTAGCAGGAACGTAACTTGGCAGGGTGGTGCTTGGTTGGTTCGTCGCGATATAGCTGAAATATTGTTGAAAGCGACGTTAAATTCTATTCACTCACTCTTTCTCCAAAAATGGTCGAGCAAGAGTATGGAATGACAGAATTCTTTTGACTGCTTTGTTTGGCAATACTGACAAGATCCTATGACGAGATCTAGAGCGCTTGTGCAAACTTCCAAGATCATTCTTTAAATTAATGGACTCGAGGACTTGGTGTAATAATTTTCAAGTCTAAAGCAGTTACATGTTTTGAAAGAGACTTACTTTTACGCAAGGCCATTGAGATGCAACGATTCACCTCTTGGAATTCACGTCTGTTCTGGGCATTAAAAGATAATTTGTGCTTGTTGCAAACCTGGTATCACCGTTATGTACTCTTGCACTAAAATACTGCTTTAGTGTAAGCTTCCTACCTCTAACTCCATCAAAGCCAAAATGACCATCAGGGAAGAACTTTGGAAAAACTAAAACCTCATTGTCTGTATCATACAAAAGACAAAGTGGTTTATATGGACAGATCTTTAGGTTGCACGCAGGTATCAACTACTAAACCTCTGTAGTTTTCACAATGGCAAAATTTGTCAAAAATTACCAAAGTCCATCATCTTCCTCACTACTATCTTTCTGCCATTTGGAATTAATTTTAATATCCTTGTATTATGGAGTGAGTGAGTGAATAGAATTTTACGTCGCTTTCAACACTATTTCAGCTATATCGCGACGAAGCAACTAAGCACCACCCAGCCCAGTCGTGTTCCTGCTACTTCAAAGAAGAAATCTTTGAAGCAGCACGGAACCAGACACCCTCCATCCACCCTATAAAACACTGAGGACAGCACATAAGACACAGACAGGACGATTACATGGTGCAATGAAGACAAGTGATATTACAGTGCTAGACATCACATTATCAAGTTCCTGTTGCTTCTCAGCAAAATGCATTGAAGCAACAGGAACCTGTGCCCACCCAACCACCCGCTTGTATTATGGATGTTGGGCATGTTGAGCACTTGAGATACCGTAGTGCAAAGCTTTCAAAACTGCCCAAGGGCGTATACGCTGAAATGCAACATGACTTCGATACTAAAGTCATCTTTTCAGCTTAACTGGTATGAATGTAAATGAGGATGGCAAGGGAGATAGAACACCACCTGTTTATCATGGTTCACAGGTACATTAAACACATTACAATTACTTCCACTTTTCTGGCCACATTCCTGGTCTACTACTGACTGAATGTGCAGAGGAATTGATAGTACCGTTGTGCATGATATTCAATTTGTCCCAATCCAAAACAGCCAACCTCACACCCATCTTTAAGAAAGATGACCGTCACGATCTATCGAACTATCGGCCAATATCCCTGCTGCCACTTTTCGGGAAAATATTTGAGAAAGCTGTATATAGTAATATCTTTGAACATGTGAAAAAAACAGCCTTAACACCGAACAACATGATTTCATAAATAGCAAATTTCCTCCTACGTCGATCACCTTACGAAAGCTTTTGATTCCAAACAACAGACTCATCCACCTAGATGTGAGCAAGGCCTTCGATTCCGTGTCACCTCAAACTGCTTATACATAAACTGATTTTTTATGGATTCTCTGGAACTATACTAATGTTGCTAGACTCATAACTCAGTAACAGAATGCAAAGAGTAGCCTTGAATGGCAAAGAATCCTCTTGGAAGCCAGTCATATCTGGCGTGCCCCAGGGATCATTTATTGGTCCTTTACTATTTGTATTGTATATTAAGGACATATCTTCATGTATTTGCCACACCCAAAAGTGTCAATTTACGCAGACGAAACCAAACTATTAAAAACTGCACAAGTCCTTCAACAAGACTTGAACAGTGTTGCTGACTAGCGTGATATATGGAAATAAAAACTTAATGTTGCGAAATGCTGTATAATATCCTTCACCAACAAATGAAACACCATTCCTTTTGACTACATACTAAATGACACTCTCTTAGAACGTGTGTTATCTGTGAATGACCTAGGCGTCACATTGACATCGTTTACCGCTAAAAACCTATCAATGACGCGTTTTCCGGTGAAAATCTATCAATGGCGACGTCAGTTCTATCATTTTGACAATGGAGAATCGGTAAGTTCATACCACGCCAAACAAAAAAATTCGTTTTCGAACTTCAAACTTGTATGACAGTTATGTTTCAGTTATTCTGAAAGATTTCAGTTCATTCATTCTGAGGCAATAAATGTTTCATGGGAGCCCCGAAAAAACCTAGGAAATAACATCGGATAATCGTTACCCGGAAATGACATAAAGTATCAGAACTTAGGACATGCCAGCCAATAACACCTAAGATATGATAATCTAAGATACCGGTATGGTACTGACAGTCGTTCAGTCACCGAGTGTCATAGTTTGTTCTTGTCATTTTCTTTTATATTTTGATACCATGTAGATTATTGGATTGTTATTTATATAACCAATTGTCAATCTTCGGTCTGATATAGATTTATCTAGGCCCGCGTTAAATTTGTTGCTGAATCAGCCTTTATTTATTTCACCAAACGTTCATATCTACTGTCAGCCGCGTTAAATTTGTTGCTGAATCAGCCTTTATTTATTTCACCAAACGTTCATATCTACTGTCAGCACATAACGTCGAGAAGCATAACGTCCAGGCGAACAGGTTTCAAATTTAGTTTGGGGGCAAAAATATTAAGAGTATGAACGTTAACTTAGTTGCCTCCCCTACCCCGCCATTCTTGGGTTGCTCACCAGACTTGTACAGGTTAGACGCCACTATTGAAATTCCTTACTTATTATGTAATAAATGTAGCTGGCACATCCCCAGAAAAACCTATTCCCAATATTCCGTTGTAACAAATGACCTACCTTGCTGGAAAGACTGATTTGTTCTGTCAAAATCGGCAATTTGAACATATGATGAGCGGCTCGATTTCGAACCAGCCGCTATGATAGACAATCACCCGGTAGAAACTAAAAATGCCCTAAAACACCATGGGGGTACCCGACAGCAAGCTGTCACAATGTTGCTGTCTGCAGACACTGGTCCAGCTTTTTTGTATATTTTTCTTTGTCAAATAATCCAAAAAGAATTTCAATATATATGATACCAACCATTCCTTCGTGGGATGAATAACAGCCAATCAGCAGACGCAGATCAGTTTTCTGCGGTATTTCATCTTCTATACACACTTAATAGTTGTGTCCAAACTACAGACCTATAATACTAGTAAGCATTTGGGCTGAAGTAGTAGACTAGGTCCGACGTCGTTATAGTGTGACCGACTAGCAATAGAACCAAATGTATGCTTAAAGCTAAAGCTATCGTCATCATACCTCCATAATCATTCAAAATGTACGCATCAAACTCGACATTCCTCAGGCGATCATGTCCTGTTGATCAATCCAATGAGAAAGGTATTGTTTCTGCAAGTGGACAATCTAAATACCTAGGTGGATTACTGAACAGGATAGATGGAATCTCACCGAATTAAATGTGTTCGTGAAACGAGCCGTAGCTGCTATCAAAAGGAACAAAAGAAACATGACAATCACCTGATATCTTATTCGAGTGGTTGCGATAGACTACTTTTATCTAATTTAAATATATGGCTCGAAAATATGACTCACTTTGTCCGAGCAAATGAGGATTTGCAAAACAACTAAAATCGGCGACTTCCAATGTCTTCAAGCATCAAAACTGTTATTTCACTGGATGACGTACTTTTGAAACCGTGAAAAAAAGTCAAATGAATGTACATTCTGAGCTCGATATCCGAAAAGTCACATTTATCAGCCCTGCTCGTATCGTCAGTCGGACACATAATCTACCCTTCATTAACGAGTAAGCAAACTTGCACGGTTCCAAAATTGATTATCATGCGATGCCAGAAGTGAAATTCACTATAATGTGCTGTCAGGAGTAAAACTGACTAACATGTGTTGTCATTAGTGAGATGTACCTGATTATTCAATTTATTGCTAATAAATATGTCCAAAAGCCACCTTGATACGAATCTCTTCAGGTCCCTCTGTGTAAAGTAGACGCCAGTGGTGCATAGTGGAAGAGTCTCGTCTCCTAATTCCTGCATCAGATAAGTGTCCGAACCACTTGTAGTATGACAAAGTATGGATATTCAAGAATTCCCGTGTTCCTTGGCAGTGAACCATTTTTAACGGGATGATGTCGTAATCATTATTTGAAAATCGTGTAGCAGGAACGATTCTCTCATTTCGTGTATTCTATTTGAATATAGTAATGTCAAATATGAAAATGTTACTCGTCCCAGAATCCCACTACAGTATGCTTGATCTGCAAGTATATATACATAAATAACATCCACAAATGCATCAGGACTGCCAGCAAAAGCCCACAGAGAGTAATAAAAACATCCAAGGGTGCTAAAGAACACTGAAAGAATTGGTCCTTTTCAATATTTCCATGAATATGTGGTATGAATTTGGAAAGTGTAGCTCGAATAATTGTGTACAGAAACTCAAGCCAATTAAGAATTGCATATGTGGTACCTGTGGACGATGGAGACTTGTCGAGGCGTTAAACTGGAATAAAAAATGTGTACAAGTCAGTCATGAACAAAATCGATGGGGTTTGCTCCATGGATACGGCACAATCTATGGAATACAAACTTTATTATATCCCTATAGTGTTTGCAGTACCAAGAAAGGAAATCGGCAGGCTTGATATATTTCAATCTCAAGTACGCGATTCGGTTAGATACAATAACGTTACTAGAAGATTCTCCTTCCTACGAAAAGACTAATTTTAACATAGAATTGAATGGGAAATCTTTCAAATAGTTCAGTTCCGATTTCAACGCATAATTTGAGTAGATCTATTACCTTTCTACTTGCTAGGTTGTGTAATTCCACATTAATGAGCCTTGATTAAGAGGGTTAAGAGTTCCCCAGTTACGAGGATTGCTATTAGTTGGCTGAACAGCCGATCTTTTCTTTCAAGCTGATCAATCTCACTTCCGTTGTATGCAAGACAATATATGAAGCCGGCCGACGTCATTATGGGAGTTCCCGATAATTGTCCGACAACGTTCTACGGCGTCGTCTGCACAGGAAGTCTTTTTCTTTGCCTTTGCATACAATGGCATACCCAGAGTTGTATATTTGAGTCCGGCACTACTTTGGCAATTGTTTGACGATCCAATGGATTTACGTTTCCCCAATAAAGAACAGCACCGACGATTAAAAATTGCATATTATCTGAACGAGAGAAGAGAACATTTTGGCAGTAAACGTACAATATTGCCGAGATGTCCGAATCGTAGTAAACATAGTAGTCCAGAATGCATAGCGGTATTCATTCATGTTTCATGTATTCATCCGCACTGCAATCAAAGTCCAATGATACTTTTATTCTGGACGTGACAAGAATAAGTCACTGAATCCGTTTCGGATGCATTCATTTGTGTGGAAGTTGACAACCAGAAAATACTATAAGTAGCCTATAGGCCTTCTTCACGGAGTCGCAAAAACAACAAGAGTTATATCCCCATCCACAGGTCAAGTTTCAGCATTGGTGTATATGGAGCCGACTCGTTTTTTCATTATTTTCTCCAAAAAAAAAGTTGGCAAAATATCTGAAACATACTAAAAGTTGGGCTCATCGTTGTACATAATTCGAGCTGCCAGAATGCCACGCTCGCAGAACTTCATACAGTCTGTCAAAACAGTCCAGACTACAAAAAATGGCCTCCTCGCCTCGATCCACTCTCAAACTCTTCTCTCTGGGACGGCACTATACTTTTGGCAGTGCGCTTTCGCAGCCGTCCTTGAAACATGACGTCATTGAGTTCGGTGTATTTCATTGGCTATCCGAGCGATCGAGTCACCAAAATAAAGTCGGCATATTCCGTGACCACGACTTGTGCCATATTGACCAGTTTACGGACAAAACACAATCGTTCGAAAAAAATCTGACAATATATCAGCAGAAGTGTTCCCCAGGAAACGGAATTGACATATTCTTCAATATCTGCTCCGAGAAACGGCGCGTTGTGAGATTAATTCAGAAAAATTATTCGAAACTAGGTCGAACTACATCATATCGCGTTCAATAAACGGTGTGACGCGGAACTTTCAATCATTCTCTCATTTTGCGCAAGGGTGTGGTAATGAAAGCCATATCGCTTTGGAAGATGGCACCTCTGAAATTACCCATAAGCCAGTTCATCTACCATGATAAACACAACATTGAGAAGTATTTTTTTTAAATATATATTGTTCCTACTACGAAAAAAGACAATGTTAGAAAAGAAAATTGCATTGGAATGTATTTTAATGATTTTTTATCATTTACTCTGTTAACATAATTGTCAAAGGCAATCATAATTCATGTCAGTCAATATGAAAGACAGTCCAAAGTCGTGTAGCCTTATCAAAGCTGGATTATTTCCATTCAATCCTCAACTGCTTCTTGTGCCCCATCATTCCTATCCGTCTCAAATGAAGCTGAATAATCAATTGCCAATTGACACAAATGTGTTGTTTGATCCACATAAAGCTCAATTCACACAACATTTCTGGACTGAGACAATTACTGATAAAGTAATTTTTATTTTTTAATACTTCCAAGGTAATTTCCATATCTAACATAGTCTTTGTTGTAGCAGACACAATACAGAATTACTTAACTGCTTTTCAATATTGTGCTTTACTCTTTATGGACTTCTTCTGGCAGTGTGAATAAAAATTGTTTTGTTGATTTTTACTTATCTATATAAACTGGCATGCATACATGTTAAAGTGAGATTTTCCATGGGACAAGTACCATTTTGATATTTGACTAGTTGTAATATTCAAACAAAATGCACCTAATAAGAGACTCCTTCCTATTACACGATATTCAAATAATATTGCCGCTACACCATCCGCATAACCTTGAAAAACGTAAGATTTCAAAAACAGAAGATTTCAAAATCCCGATACTGATCTCGAAGAACTCAGTTTTGACACATATCCTGATCTCAAAGAACTCTGTTTTGAAAGCTGATGTCCTGGAACTGGTGTATATACACTCAAAGGATTATTTTCCGCTTAGATTGAGACATGCGCAGTAACTGTCGATAGCAAACGGTTCAAATGATATCACTTCCGGTCCTAGTTCAAGCGCCCAAACAGCCAGGTATAAAGTGAGGTGTAGCGTGACACAGTTTCCGCTGGCACACGCGGAACCTTCGGATCTGTGGGTACAATGGAAAATCAATCAACGCAACATCATTTAGTCTAGTGGTCCATAATCATATAACAGTCTTCTGATGAACTAGCACCAAGCACCAATCTAAGAATATGTGTTAACCCAGCCTAGGTTCTTGTAACAGACAACCCTGTCAACTCCAAGCCAAACCAAAATATTCTGTAATTAAAAGCGCTGGTCCATCACTAGGTATCGAATAAATGGAATTCTAATTTTCACAGGTCGATCGTCTCGTAGTGATCCAGTTCATGGATGCCCATCTGCTGGGATGGAACGGATTGCTTTGAAATGGTCGTAACATTTATTGGTGGCATGATCTTAGGTTCTACGGGAGTGGCATAGACCATACTTTACAACAACTTATCCAATACGAAAGAGAAGTGCCAACACATTTGAAGGATAGGAGAGCTTTTTCGTGGAAATATCATTTTGAGGTTCTACATAGATGCCATCACCAACTATGCCAACAATACTCGGTTTGGAAAACTCCAATTCCCGACTTTCAACTCCATCCCGACTCACGGAATGTTTTTAATGACCCCTTGTAAAAGATAAAATCGTCAACGAAATGATTATTAGGTCATCGACGTAAACCAGACATGTTCACCAGTCTAGTCCTGCTAATGAAGTAGTTACACCGAACGTTTGTCAACCCAAATGGAACGGTTTTCTCTCTCAGAAACTTCCACTTGGCAATAGGTCCAGTGAAATGCACTATGCATCTCCAGTATACCTGAAACATGTCTTCTATCTGATCTAGGTGCTCGACTAATATTAAAATAAACTACGGTTACATTGTCGATGGTCATAACCGTTAACTTATAATCCGCTGCAGTATGTCGAAGTTTATTCTGTGATATATACTGGTTGAACAAAATACTGGCATATACTTGGGAATATCGGAGTGCCCAGTACCCACTTACCATATTTGATCTCTTTTGACCTTCTTTGGACACACAAAATCAGGATGACTTCTTTCAAGGAGCGTTCATTATTGGGAAGGAAAGTAGAATAATATTTTCGATATACATGTATAATAAATTGTTAAAACTCTCTGATACTAGTAATTTACTTGGTTTAAGTCATCAAACGTCACTTTTATTCCATTTCGGGGTCACAATGTCGTTTAAACTTTATATAGATGGCTTCCTATGCTATACATTCTAGGGAAGAAGATGCTGCTAGAAATGTTCACACCAGGGTTGTAACTAATTCATATCCAGCCTTCGCCAGGAAATAGTCTAAAGAAACTTCCCAGTTGTTTTCGACAAAAAAAGTCACGTTTCTGTTGCTTTAAAGTGTCAAATCCTGTGGCTGTGCTCACTCAAATGTTATCGTTTGGGGAGACTAGTAAATGACTGATACTACAGTGAAACTGAGAGTTCCTAGCCTTCGTGAAAATTACATACCCAGAAAATATTGGTTAAGACCCCCCAAAACTTAATTTTTACAATTGAATGAGTTCCGAAAAGATCGTCTTGCAATGTAAGATTTCTTCATCCATATTACAAGGATTTATAACTCTTCGTATTACCTAACAATTGCTCGTTTTGTCTGAATATACTGTTGTTTGCATTACAAATGTATAAGCTATATATAATTTAGGGGATGAACATATTTGATGTTCATTTTTCCTCTGTTTGATTGATGGGGTCATATACCTTTTAATTTTGTCGCTGCCTGGTGTAATGTATTTTGTATCGCTATGTCTTCTATAGGACTAAGATAGTAAATTCATTTCAACTGTTTCAATTTCTTTTAATTGCCTGTATTCTTGTGAGGCGCACTGGTTTCGCTGTTGGCGTAAATAATTCAGTAAGCCATCGGTGTGATACGTTGGATGACAATCGGAGTGAGGGGAGGGGTTGATAAATCCACACGAGCACCCTTTTGAAGCATGAACACTGATAGCATAGACTAGTACCAAGAAATCCTGACAACGTCCATATAAACAACTATGACGAATACAGCATGTGTATGACGAATACAGCATGCGTATGATGATTCGAGTACTTACGAGCATTTCCCTTCATTCACCCACTGATACACTCCACGGTTTGCAAAGTGAACAATCGTCCTAGACATGCCATCAATGTTTGTTAACCTCGTCGGCCGCGTCCACTGCCTGTCTCTGTAATAAGGAGAACATATAAAATACATTAGCAAACAAATTAGATCACGTCTAAGTGAATCAAAGTTGATCACGTCTTAGACCACGTCTAAATGGTCTCTATAGTATTCCTAAACGTGTAGGGCGTTAGCAGTTTGGGGAAGGGGATAAGGCACTGCTTGTGACGTTTGGGTGACACTTTTATGAAGTATAGCTTCCCACGAAGCAATTTGTATATGGAAATAATTTTCCAGAGAAAACTAATAATTCTTTCTCTCGAAAATTATTTCAATATTGTTAATGTTCAACGAATATGTTCGTATCGCGCGAATATTTTCCTTCTGATTCTCGATCACCTTTCAATTCTAACTTTCCGTTATGAATCTCAGACATAGCCTGATTTAGCACAGGTGGGTTAAGTTTAAAATATCAGTTATCGCTAGTTAAAGATATTGCTCCACTTTGTAGCATAGGAAGAAACAACAATCAACTACCGGTACCCAGATATTTACGAGCGAAGCTCACCGCCTCAGGGAACAAAGTCGGACTATTGTCTGAAATTTAAATCGGAAACCTCGGATTGCGCCTACAATTTGTCTCAGGCTGTGAGTTTGCGAGATTACACCTGCAATCGCGATGCCCCCTATCGGATGTGCAATACAACATAGCAACTTCCATGTTACTTGCTATCACTAACGATCCATCAAAATTATTATATTCAGTGAGTGGTGAAAACCGGACAGTCTGAGCCTAATAATTAGTATACAAACTCTTTTCAGGATGTATATCCGAGTTTTGATTCGAATACATACGTTTATGTTTAACCATGTTCAGGTTTAAATACATATGAGAGAATGTTTAAAATATAAACGTACAGATCTGATGTACATAGAAATGTGTTCAAAGATGATCATGCTTATGCCTAAATATTTGTTGAAATCAAACGTCGAATATGCATTTAAAAGTGTTTATATCCTAAACATACAATTTACAGTGGATATTGTTACAAGCGTCTAGTCCGTCATTCATAATCCAGCCGTCGTCCATTAGAGAATATCCGCGTCCATAATCCAAAGACCTATTCCACATTCCATATAACAGTATTAGCACCAAATTCAAAAAGACAATCATAGTATACATAAACATAGGCTTGTTTCCTGCAAGCGAGAAGCGGTCAACAGTTTTCAACAATGCCGGCAAGACATCATGATGTTCCAAAAATATCAAATCCGTATCGCTGATCAGTATTCTTAATCCATAATATTCGTTGTAAAGTCGTCATCTAAAGAATGATGTATCTCAGTCACGCTTTGATTATGACTGTTCATATGAGTACCATGAGGATCTAGAAGTACATGGTTCATACGGCCCCTAGCCCCGGGTTAAGCGGAATTAGACACAAGTTACGGAACGTAGCGCCATAGATCTTGCACGCTACGTTCGTATTTTGCTATCAGCATGCGATATGTATCGCCAAATTTGAGAAACTTTGAGTGGAGGCGCTTGGTGGAATAGCCCTGTTTTATAAGTTTCTGCAACAATGTTTTGTGACGTTGATTAAAATCGTCACATTTAACACAGGATCTAGCAAATGCTACTAAGCGAGATATGTATACGCCATATGCAGGTCCCACTGGAATATTACTGTCCAGAAAGGGATAGTTTACGATGTCGAAATTGTAATCATCTCTTTTGTCATAAAGTCGACGAGAGAGAATGGCCGCTTCATTTTTATAGAGATAGAGATCTAAATATGATGTGCCTGTAGGGCTATCTGTAGTTTCCTTCAAATCCAGTGATGGTGGTATATATCCTTCACTGCATCATTTATATAGCGACTATCCACAGCGAGAAGATCGTTTAAATAACGTTTGGTGTATGAGAAGGAACGGGCTTTAAAATGATCTTTTTAAACGTGATCAAATAGATGTGCTTTGTCTGATTTTTGTGCCATCGCTCAGACGTCGCGTAATGCTTTGAGACCTATGGAACGTAGAGTTAAAGACGGCTTGAAGCATATGAGACAACATTTAAAAACAAAGGATTTTAAATGTGAAGGAAAGAAAACAGTCGGTGCATGTCGATAGACTGTTAGATTAACTATTACTATTATGGATTCTATCTGTAATAATAGACCACAGATGCCTTGCGAATTGACGCGAATAGATTTCCACAGCTCAGGAAGCAATTTGAGTTAGCTCCCATGAGACCTTTCTCTACTACGTACGATCACTGTCCTGGCGCAAAACCACACCAGATTTAGTTGTTGGGAAAATGACGGAGGGGTCATATTTGCCGACACCGTTTACCACAAGCAATACAATAATTCGATTCTATATTACTTCACTTTTCATGAAAGACCTTGATTATAAGAAACTGTTACGTTTTTCGTTGCACAGCGATTCACAACTCGAGGCGAGTCGACAAAAACTGGCAAGTATCGTGACGCGTAAATTCGCAAGCAGAGCCGTTATGAGCAATTAAAAGCGAAACTTTTGGTCTCTCGTACAACTAGGACTGAAGTTTTTCTTATGAACAAGGTATTTTATGATAGGTAAGATAATATAGAATCGAATTATTGTATTGTTTGTGGTAAACGTCGTCGGCAAATATGGCCCGTCCTGAATTTTTCCGATATCCAGATTTGCTGAGTGGCTTTGCGCCTGAGCTTTGCTCGTACACAGTATAGAAAGTCCCCACCGAAGCTACATTTTCATGAACTACAATGAAAGAACTAAAGTGGTTCTGTACCCAACATGGCCCCGCCTCGGATTCGTTTCAAAACACATGCATTGTAAAGAGCATGTCACCAGACATATTTAAACTGATTTGTAGAGACCCAGGGTCAGCCATTTTAGATTTCTGGCGTCATGAAACAGATTTCCAAAATGTCCTTTGAAGAATTAAGGGTTGTGTGAGTTGCAAAAGCTGTTCTGAATTAATTTTCCAATCGATCTGCTCAGAATTTGATTTCCATTGCGCGTCCATAATGGTACAATACCATGAATTACGTTATTTAATGTTATGTTCTATTTTTGTGGTTATAAAAAAAAATCGTCATTTGGCGTGACGTTTTTATCACACCGCAAAAGTACGTAAACATTTAAGTAGGAAGCAGAGTTCCTAGAAATAATTCAGAACGATTTCCTCGTGGAAAAAAATCAGCTGAAAGAAATCGATAAGGGGTCTGACACTCTTTTTAAGAGACTTAAATGACTCGCTCTACTCTATTGTATAATACTGGAATACAACGTCAACATTTACGTTGGTACGTTTCAGTTGAGGGCTAAGATATAATAAGAAAAGATCCTGACACAAAGCGATCGTCGTGTCTACTTTTTAGCTATGTATATGTATCATTTGTAGTACCTCGTGAATTAACATTGGCCGCAGTTACGAAATTAAAGCATTGAGCAGCAATCCATGGGGAAAATTAGGTCAAAACTGAAAATATCTAATATATCTCGATTGGAAGTGACTGAATGTATGGGACTTTCACCACGGCATATATTGAAACAATGGCGTTCACATACATATTTAATGGTGACGTTAGTATCCGTAAGATAATTCTGTATCTCGTGAGCTGCATTTTAGCCATTAAGTTTTGCCAGGGGCTACATTGAAACAAGAGCGGTTATCGTACCATAACATGACATCTAGTGCCACCATAGAACCAGAAATAAGTATAAATCTGAAAATCGAGAATAAGACTGGCTAGGATTCTCAAGGCAAAGTGAAAGGCATATATACATACCAATGACGTCATGGTGAAGCTATCAAACCGGAATAGTTTTTTTACATAGACTCCGTTAGAATGGTTGAAATTCTCCACTTCATTCCTATGTACATTATGGATAATATTGAAATGCATAAACTGATAGTCATAAGGCAAGCAGGGCAAAGGGATCTGCATGCAATATGATGCAGGCAGCCGCTGGGTGACATGAATGTGGCGTCGACAGCAAGCCGATATAAACGCCTATATTTTAAATACCACGAGCTACATATACTTTCATTTGGGAGACAACGGCTTCTCGCTTTTCTGACGTCACTTTCCGTGACCAACCTTGCTGTGAGAAGCAACAGTATCCTATTTATAGCTGACCTTGAAACCTGCGGACCTAATTTCGGCATCTAGGGTCACCGGGGTCAAGATCGAAGTGATGAGGTGTAAAAGTATCTGACCTCTATGACCCATTATAGAGACCCCCGTTACTACTAAGGAGGCATACATGTAGCTGAAAACTGAAATTCTCCATGGTCGCGCCATTTTGTAGATTTCAGTGGCATTTAACCTCATTCTAGTTAAACCTGTAACTGGGTCGAGCCAATATACATAGTAGTATTTCATTACAGTATTCAATGTTGCAGAGAGTGGAGCGGTGTCATTCAACTCCATTAAAGGATGTTGATCCCTTTTGATCTTCTAAAACCTAATCTTTTTTTTCATACATTCCGAGTTTATTCAAACATAATATAAACACTGTACGACAAAATGGGTACAACCTAGGAGAACAGACATTCAGCATTCAGATAAAGTCATCAATGTATGAAAGTATTGTATCCGTGGTTCTTTAAAAATCTCTACCCATTTACCCCACTTGTCATCCAATTGCTTTCTATTTTTATAGAATAGTTTTTTTCTATTGTGTAATAGTACTCTAAATCTGTATAAAACAGACGTATATTATAAAACAGACGCATCTACTACGATATAAGTAAAAGTTTGCCAATAATATAACCTGGTTACATTGTTTAATAGTACTCTAAATCTTTATAAAACAGACGTATATTATAAAACAGACGCCTCTACTACGATATAAGTAAAAGTTTGCCAATAATATAACTTAGTTACATTGACAACTGTGTCCCAACAATCCAGATATTCTCTAAGGGCATAGTATATATCCGAACACAATTTCGATTTCATCATTCAGCAATTGCTATAACCTGATCTTATTCCACTGGGAAATGGTCCTACATTATTTCTATGAAGTCTCATTTTCCTACTCTAAGGTTCATTAAATTGTTCAGGTGTGAAGAGATATCACACGAAATGGCGATTTCTAACATGTTATCTGAAAAGCGAGCAAAGTCTCGGCTTTTCACACGCAAAAATAGAAAATACCATTATATAACTTAATACACTGCAGGGTATAGTACGATCTCAGGCACGTATGAAAAATCAAATTCGAGAAGTTAATGGTATAACCAGAACAACTTTTACAAGCCCCGCTCCTCCCTACGTTAAGGGCTTTGTCTAGGCAGCCACATCGCTTTTTTATGGACATTGCTGGTCAGTGTTAATTCTCTGGTTCGTGAAAAAGTTTTCCTTCAAAAATTTACTGCTTTTGGATCTTCATATGGGAAGACTTCATCACTTTCAAGTCGACTAATGTGGCTGCCTAGGCAAAGTCCACAGCCTTGTGTAAATTTGTGGGCATTTTGGCTCCCCTCTTGGCAACCAGGCTAGATTAACTCTAACACAATTTACGTAGATCACGAATTGTGATGTTGCCATTTTTTTCATCAACGTCTAGTGTGGCCATTTTGGATTTCAAAATGGCCGCCAATTGAAACCTAATTTTGCCGATATATCATTACCTAAACGAGTTAGGAACATTATCCCAGTGACTACACCCACATTTACAGGGTCAAGCTATCAGTTGGTGGAACTGCAGACTTATTGAAATGGTGGCCATTTTAGATTTCAAGATGGCCGCCGTCAGAAACCTATTTTTGTCAATATAATCATAACAAAAAGCGTGATGAATTTGATTCCGGTGACTACATCCACATTTTCAGGGGGCAAGGCTTCATATGATGACTCTATAGACATCTCGTGACACCGATCAACTTGTATTCCAAGATGGCCACCATATGAAGCTTACTTTGATCAATATAGCCTTACCTAAGTCCATTGTAAATTATATTCCAGGGGTTAAGCTTCAGATAGTGGTACAACAGGCCTACTTTAATGGCAGTTATTTTTGCTTTGAAGATGGCCTACATCTGCAACCTATTGTTGTAAATATCTCATTTATCTGAATGAGTCAGGAACTTTGTTTTAGTGGATATACCTGCAATTTTCTCTGTCAGAACAGTTAGAAACGAGCAAATTCATCAGGGTGTCTGCCCTTCATGATCCATCACAGATTTCTCATAGTAACACTTTGTAAAACATTCTGTTTCAGAAAATTCTATAGTCGAAAATGGAGATCGGAATTCAGTTATATGGGGTTGACATTGAGTCCTATATGGTCCTACAAGATGGAAGGATCGATCATGTTGGGGTCAATAGATTTAAAATATCGCTATAGGATTTTGAAATTCCATGATATTTTATCCCATTGTATCCTATAACAATTTGATTTTGATTGTTCACGCTCTAGCACAGATCAGCTCAAGCAGACTTAACAAAGACGTTAATCTGTGCGACGGATTGGGTCAAATTGACCAGATATTTTTTCGGGGTATAGACGTGACGGACCCAAAGACCCAAATTCCATTTTTAACCAAATATTTGCGGGCCCTTTTGACCCAAATATTTTGGGTACGTCACGTCTATACCCAATCCTTCTGACAGTGTAGAACAACATGATTAGCAAACAAGCGAAAGTTCGACGATACCAGTCCAGCACTATCGAGAGCTGAGATTAGTCGGTGTCTGCTCGTGAAACATCCCACTTGCTACATGATCTGAGTGGAAGACCTGATCACGAAATCGAAGCAGTATTACTAATGGGAGCCGACAAGATACTGAGAAGAGATCTTATCGCAATATATGGCCCACTTTGCGCCAGAATGAACCCCAGCTCTGATAAAATGGCATGCCATAAAATGTTCTAAAATGACCGAGGGCATTGAAGAAAATAGGAAATAGCTGTCTTTGAGCATTTCTGAAAGCTATCCCTGGTGTACTAGGGACTATATTAAAGTTCAGTGAATGGGTTTTGTTGTTTTCGACAAGAAACTTGAAACACATGCACCACATCGTGAATCAGCGTCAATTGTGCTAAATGGGAATACGTATTGGAAGAGTAACTTTGATAAGTCTATGACGGATACTCATGATAAGACTCAGTGGGCCTAAATGGAGATAAACTATCTGTCCAAGGATTTCGCGAAGCCAACCGTATTCTGTTATCAGAAGTGGCAAATCTTGGTGAGGGAGAGGAGCTTTCTCAAACCAAAACTGGATTGTTTGCACATAATGTGTATAGACTATCATGATAAACCAACAGGGCTACCCTATTGTGGAACGATTTCATGCATTCTTCTTGAACATGCAGGTGTAGTCATTAGAACAAAGTTCTCGACTGATTCAGATAAAAAGCTATGGTCAAAAGTAAATTATGTTTCAGACGGCGGCTATGTTAGAATGGTCATTACAAAACGTTAGCGCTTTGGCTGTGAAAACTCGTGGGTGTAGCAAGTGGAATAAAGGCTATAACGTGTTAAGATAAGGGGATATTGACTGAAATAGTTTTAACATAGTGGCCATTTTGAAATTCAAGGTGAGTCTAGCCTAGATCCTAGAATTTAATTATCAAAATGGCAACATCGACATACAGTTGAGGTTATGTGCTAAATTCAAAGTGGTCTGATGGGACTAGCTTGCACTCAAGAAGCTTGTGACCCGTAACCCAATATGGACAAAACTGGGTCTCTTAGATGATGGCCATTTTGATATCCACAATGACGAACATTAAGAGGCAATTACCATTGATGGGTATTAGGAAGCCATGGTGGCACTATCCTATACCTAGACCCCAAAAATGTGGATTCAGCTATTGGATTAAAGCTAATACCTCGTAATCAGGTAAAGATAGATTCAGATGGCGGCCATCTTGGAATGTAGAAGGGCCGCTATTACATGTGGCTAAGACGTCTATGGTGTCACCATCCGAAGCTCTGACCCTGACAATGTGGACTGGCCACTGTAATAAAGTTTTGCACCTGTAACAAAGTTTACCACGCGTTTTGGTAAGGCAATATTGACAAAACTAGCTTTCACATGGCGGCCATCTTGAAATACATGATGGCCGATCATTTAAGATGCCCACAGTGCCACCTAATGATGCATTGACCCTGACAATGTGGGTGTAGCCGCTAGAATAATAATCCTGTCTCCTGAAAAATATGTTTCCTATGGCGCCATTTTGAGACCCAAAATGGCCACCATTTTTGAAGAAAAAATTGGCAACATCAATATTTTCGATCTACAATTATTTTAGAATTAATTTAACCTTGTTGCCAAGAATGGAGTCAAAATTCTCACAAACTCGTTTAGGTAAGGAAGTATTGACAAAACTATTTTTCGCTTGGCGACCATCTTGAAATACAAGATGGCCGATCATATAAGACGCACACAGTGCCACCGGATGATGCATTGACCCTGGAAATATGAGTGTAGCCGCTAGAATAATGATCCTACCTCGTTTAGGTATTGAGATATTGGCGAAAATATGTTTCAGATGGCGGTCATTTTGAAATCCAAAATGGCCACCCTAGAGGTTGCCGAAAAAAATGGCAACATCAAAATTCTTGATCCACAATTTTTTTTAAATTAATTTAGCCTTGTTGCCAAGAATGGAGCCAAAATTCCCATACACTTAAAATTTGGTACACAAGCCTGTAGACTATGGCCCTGGATCTGTGAAACTCAAAAATCTGGTTAAATGTGCTCGGTGAAAGTTTCTTTCGAATCCATGTGTTTAAAAACAAGTCTGAGGCTGGGCTATTTCGGTCCCTTATTTTCACCTTGTCTATTATCCAGCTTAGTTGACGTTTGAATATGGTATGGTATTCGGAATATCAACTTATAAACAACTTACGTATTGCAACAACTGGAAACGAAGCTGCTTTGAACACTAGGTCTTGCAGCGAATGGGGCACCCGCACTTGCAACTGAAGGATTACCACTGGGAAGTAAAGCGACAGGCTGTGCATCCAAACCAATTGAAGGAAACCCTGTTATCAACGGTACTTCCATTATAGCATCGCTGGTCTTCAATAAACCAGGAAAGAGTGTTATCACTTTATCCACCGTTTCGTCACTAACGTCATCGCTAACGGTTTTCTCCCCAGTTTGCAACCTACAAGTCTTGATTTGAAATTCTGTGTCATAGCGAGCTGTCATTTCCTCGCCGTTTTCACAGTCATTCCCATCTCCATTGTCTGTGGGTTCTTGAGTTGAGTTTGCTGGCAAAACTGACAACAAATTTCCTAGATCCAGGTGGACTGTTAACCCCATGCAAGCTAGCACAAACGCGTACCCACCAGGCATCTGCAAAATAAAACAAGGTCAGATGTGAGTTTATGTATATGTGCCAAAGTTAAATATTACCTATGAAAGAAAGTTTTCATTAGACGAGTTTCTCAATCTCACTCTCTCGTCCAATCGATAGCGAGGCAAGGATGTATTGCCCTTTCCGGAAAGTGTCTCCCTGATTAACTTCCGCTCTATAATGTTAGAGCAAGGGCGTAAATATTGACGTCCGTCAAAAAAAAATAACAAAAAGAAAAGAAAAAAAACAAAAAGGGAGAAAAAAGGAAAGAAAGCAAGAAAGAAACAAAAAGGAAACATAGCAGAGAAGTAAATGTTTAGCTTGTCACATATCTTTATCAATTGTTGCATATTACAGGGGAAGTAAAATCAACAATGCTTACCAGAAGGACTAGAATAATTGCAATCGGTCAGAGAACAACGCAACAGTTTGGCGATATCGGACTCAAAGATTCCGTGTGATTTTCTCCGAGAAACGAATAATGTGCTCCAATTCAATCAAATATCGCCCATTTGGACGAAAAAGGTCAACACGTTGGCTGAAAAGATTTTTTCATAACTTTTTCACCATAAACTTTTTCTTAATTGAGAGCCCAGTCATTTGTGCCGTATTTATTTATTCACAAACGAGAGATACGAACTCTCGAATAATTTTCACAGAGAAACCCTAGAAATATAGGTAAAAAATCTAACCCAGACACAAAGTCACTATTTAACTGGTGTAAATATGATGAATATGGATACTTTTCGCTACTATTCCGAGAAAGGACCCCTAAGTTTACATTTTTGATAAGTTTGGCAACTTCAGAACGACCACAAGAACTCGTGCGGTCAGCTACGCATCAAAACACCGCCCCTGCTATCTAGGCAAAATAGTATTATCTAAGAAATAACTTGAATTAATATACTGCAAACCCCGGATTGAACGATCATTTCACCTTGTATATCAGTGTAGTGATCGCCACTGTTATAGAGATTTTCGCAAAAAAAAAGTTCAATTTTTACCGCTCAAATGTTCCCAGTGAGCGCCAATTTACCATCAATTTTAAAAAAAAAATCTACGCTGCGAGGGGGGATACCCCCCTCTCAGACTCTCCCCCTAAGCCCCCCCAAACTTCACAACTTGTCTACGCCCTTGTAGAGGTGTGAATAGCTGCTTCCGGAAAGTAGTCGCCTCGGTTTCACATTTACCAAAGTCACTAGCAATTATTTTGAATAATAGGCCTATATTAATTAACTATTCCAGAATATTTGTTTGAAAAACTATGTTGTTCATTTTTTTCTAAATGAACTGTTAAATCCTGTATTCGTGTACATTAGAAAGATAATTTTCTACAAAAATAGAATATTTACTTTATGTAACAAATTGTGAAGGCCTTATATACTTACCGGAAGTTCTCTGCTGCACCACACCACTAGTAAATCAAGGGAGATAAAACCATTTCCGAGTTGGGCCCGGTTGCACCTCACATTATCATATACATACTATGCATTGCAATGGCTGCCGAATCGGGCGTAACGAACCATTATTTGAAAGAATTATGGAGCTTAACCTGTCTAGAATGTGTCGTGGAATAAGACAATCCTGACAGTATCTATAGCTATGTTTCGACTTAAACTCGGTTATTAAATCAGAGATTTATGATATCAACTTTCGATGAAAATATAATTTCTCCCGCTTTGAACACTTGTAGCATGGATTCTACACTTAAATCCATGCCTGTAGTTAATCACGCAACTCTGCTGATGCGACTCTCACCCTGGGGACACTGGTCGCAACTCTGCTGATGCGACTCTCACCCTGGGGACGCTGGTATTTGTTACGTCAAATTGTACTGGCTTTACTAACTTGCATGATGTGTGGTAATTTCAGGGGAAATACAGTTGTGTTACACTGACCATCATGGATGTAGAGTACAGCACAAAGAAAGTGATTTAATGTGTGGTTACTTATAAACTCTATTATTTTACAGTCTAAAATGTTAGAGTAGGCATAATCTGTATACAAATACCCCCACCCAAGTTCGTGTAGCATATACACGCACCCTTTCATCTTGGGGTAGATGACTTGGGCTCTCAAACACGCTCGGCTGTCGACATCTAGATGGGATATCGATACGTCTCGATGCAAAAGAACTCTGACAAAAGCGCGGTTACCGACAGTCTAAACTGTCGAATGTCGATAACCCAATAGCGTTGGAAAGAGTATCTAAAAAACAAAGCTGCTATAATTCGTGATTAACCCTCTCTCAACCGTATCGGTACAATTGTACAGACAAGAAAGAAGTTCCACAATTGCCTATCATTCCTGGCATACTAAAGCAGCAAATTTCTACTCAGGGTTCCATACTTGAGCCCATACTTTTTAATCATTTTATGAATGATATTTTCTATTTTATTGAAAGGGTGTTTTATATTATTATGCCGATGGCAATACTTTGTTATGTACAGGTAAACAACGAGATGCAAGCAAATCCGGAAAAATTCCAGGCCATAGCTTTTGGACCACGAACCAGGGTCGCATGCACCGGTCTTTAATATAAGTAACAACACGTCTCTGTGAAACTCTTGGTGTGACTCTAGACTATAAATTAAATTTTGACGAGCATATTGCCAAATTGTGTGAAAAGGCATCCCAGCAAATTAATCTTAAGAGAATTGGTAAACTTTTATCCCTACATGGAAGAAAGAAAATTTATTTTAGCTTCATCCTGTCAAATTTGAATTTTTGTCCACCTGTGTGGCATTTTTGTAGTGATACCAGCACTAAGAAAATGGAGCGATTATACAAGAAAAAACTTTTCGCTTTGTGTTTCAAGACCACACAAGTGGATACGATATTTTATGAGTATGAGCGAATGTCCCGACCCTTCATTTAAGGAACGCTTGCCATTGAAATTTTAAAGATTCTAAATAACCAAGGTCCTCATTACCTTCGTAACCTTGTTCCACTTAAGAAAACCATTTACGATCTGAGATCCGACTCCATTCTTGAACAGTCAATTGTTGAAACAACTAGGTTTGGTTTGAAATCGTTCAGATTATGAAGCTGCCAAGATTTGGAACAATCTGCCTAATGGTTTTCGCATTACTGAAATTTTTAAGACTTTTTTTACAAATTGATGCTATAGGCAGTTTTATGTACAATCGATCCTCTCCATGCAGTTTTACACCCCTCTGATATTATTGCCCCAGCTGTTGTTTTATAGTCAGGTCAGGGGAATTTTAACTTTTAACTAACTTTTTAAATCTTTAATTTAATTTAGTTTAATTTAATTTGTTTTGATTTATTTTAATTTAATGTAATTCAATTTAGTGTGATTTGATTTAATTTAATTTAAGTAAATGTTTTTTTATCAAAGTTTTATTACTATAATTTCAAGTCATTTGTAACAGTCGGCATAAATCGCTCTACGAGCTAATATTTCATTGTTTGTATCTACCCGACTCTAAATAAAATTGATTTTATTTTATTTCATCTAGACAAATATTTTTGAAATATTTAATCTTGTTTGAAAGTTCTCAGTTCTTTGGAACTATGTTCATTATTGTTCAAGTCAGAATTGATACCAATATGGAACTGTCGAAACTACAGATACAGAGTTCTTATAATAAGCACTTACCTTGTGGGCTCCAGATCAAGTATTCCAAACTGAAACTTGCTCTCACGTTTAACATAACCACCTAACCATCATGGATGTAGATAGAGTACAGCCATTGTAGGGATGTGAATGAACCATCTTGTCAGTGTATAGGTTTAAAAGGTGAAATCAAAGCAGATCGTGATAACCATGAGATAATAATACATCATCCTCCTCAATTTCTATCGTCTAATACTATTTTTAACATGTTAGACGAGTTGTGGCACTTGTCAACTAAACGAAGAAAGCTAGAACATCTTACAGCTATTAGTTCTAAAGGCTTCCATAGGAATCTCTGTTATTATTCTGATAGCATTGAAAGAAAGAAATCTTTTGTTTCAGAGTGAGAATATGGCGTGAGCCGAGTAACGTGTAATAATCACTACAAATTTGTCTAAATAAAGAATTATGTGGAAACCTAGACAATGTTACACAAAACCCAAGTTAATCTCGATGCATTATTTCAGACCCATTGAGTTTATTTACATTTCTCGATTTCTCGGTGTCCCAGATAAAATAGACGGTTAAATTTAAAACGTTGTCTGTGTGGGGCCTTTGAAATGTATGTGTTTTCACGTTCTTCATCAGATTCAATGTATTAATTTTCGATTTAAGCTCAAATTGATCAAATTTTTTATAAATCATCTCAAGCGGATTATTTTTTCAGATTCAGTTTCAGTCTGAGTGCGTAGTCCTGGATAACGGTTAAATTTAGAATGGCGTCCTTGTGGAATCATCTGAAATGCGTGAATTTCATGTCGTTCATGTCGGCTTAAAATCACTCCGAATTTTTCCCCCTTTTATATATAGTATAATTGACACATACTCCAGTTTGATCTTGGGAGAGGCTGGGGGAGAGGCTTGTCAGGACGAGAGAACCTGATTCGGGGAATCGAGATGGTTGACTTCCGATGACGAGAGGCCCTTGCCCGGGGAGGGGCATGTACAGCAAATGTGCATTGCTTGTTGAAATTTAGCACTGACATTATTGTTGTCCGCCGACGTAACGCGGCCGGGAACTTTAATATGGTTCTTGCTTCTTTGTGTCCGTGGATGTCCGTGTACGTCCGTGGATGTGTGTTGGAATTTTCCGCAAGCGATAACTTCCAAACGCTTCGTTGGATTCTTCCGAAATTCGGCATACGCATTCCTTGCGACAAGACGCCAGTTGGTATTCGTTTCAGCACATCTGCCTGAAGGTGGCGCCACTGGGTCAAAATGAGTCTTCATTTCTTTGTGTCCGTGGACGTCTGTTTGAATTGTTCGCAAGCGATAACGTCCAAACGCTTTGTCGGAGTCTCCCGAAATTCGACATAAGCATTCCTTGCGACAAGACGCTATTGCACTTCAGCAACATCTGCCTGAAGGTGTCGCCACTGGGTCTCGCTTCTTCATGTCCGTTCCTTTTCGTGGATGTCGGTTCAAATTCTTTGCAAACGATAACTTCCAAACGCTTTGTTGGATTCTCCCGAAATTCGGCATACGCATTCCTTGTGACAAGACGCCGGTTGCTACTGCATTTCAGCAACATCTGCGTTCAGTCAGCCATTCTCAGTTGATCTTAAAACCGCATCCAACACCTATGAAGTAGCAGTTGCCTCCCTCATGTATATCCTCTGAGACCAACACTGCTAAAAAATATTGCTGCCATTTTCGACGGGGGACCTAGCATTCTCTGGCTGCTTGTTACTCTGTAGTAGTAGGATGAAAAAAATACATGTTGCCATTTTTTTCTCTCAAGTCGTAAAATACAAGATGGCTGCCGTGAATATAAACATCCCCAGTTTGGTGGCATAGACCGTTGTAGGGTCGATTATAACACACAAAATGATGTTTTACCATCAAAAAAAGAGCTGATAATATTTTCATGTGCCAGCATTCCTGTTGATAGTCCAAATACCATATGAGTTTCGTGCAAGACTCGCATTTTGTGTCTTTCGTCTTATTCAAGGCATACATTTTAGTCCGTCAAATGTGTCAAAACCGAGCTATTGAACCATATAGATTATCAGTTTCTCATTTTATTCTAGTCGCATAATCCGCAGCACCAATAAATAACGGTGAAATTTAAGATGATGATTATCATCGGATCAGATCATCTGCTTATTTTTTTTAAACTGTTCCTCTTATTTCAGGCATCAGGTTCAGCTCCATATACTAATTTGTCGTAACAGTTTCGCATCATAGGTTATCAGTTTTGACCGATATGAGTATATTTGCATAACCCTGAGGGCAAAATGTAATGGTTGAATGCAAAATGACGTCCATGTGGGGTCATTTGAGAATCGTGGAATTTATTGCGTTGTTCGTTTTATTCACCACACAATTTTAGCCTGAGGCACAAATTTGCTAAACCACAGTTGATCGTTCTGTGCCTATTCGAAATCTGCTTGGTAAATCGCCAACGCAAAAATAATGGTTAAATTCAAAATGGCTGCCATTTGGGGTCATCTGAGCATCGTGTTTTATTCAATTTCTTCTTATTTTAGGCATCACTCTCAGTTCAAATTATCATTTTTTGGAAACCAAGCTAGCTTATCAGTTTTGAGTCACTTTTGAGCGGTCACACGGGGTCATCTAAACCTGGGATTCTTTTCAATGTTGTTAGTCTGATTCAATGGTTAATTTTTCATTCTGTTATAATTCTGCAACACCGAGCTGTTTGCCACCATAGCGCATTATTTTGGTTCTATATTTAATCTTTTCGCTTGGTCCTAGCTTAGCGCGAAAAATGTTGGTCATATTCAAAACGGCGGTCATGAGGGAGCGTTTGCAACTCCCGACTTTTATGTTTTTAGTCTAAATTTATACCTTATTTTTAGCTCCGAGTACAAAGACTAAACGACGCTTTTTCACATCATAGCATATCAGGTTATTCGCATAATCCTCAGTACACAAAAAATATAAACAAATGAAAAATGACGGTCATGTGCTGACGATGATTTCATGATGTTATTCCAATGTAAGGGATTATTTTTATCTCGGAGTACGATTGTTTTTAAAACAGACCTTTTTCACACCATCGTTTATTATTTTGAGTCCATATTGAGTCGATTTGCATCATATTGTTCAAATCCAAAATGGCGGTCTAATTCAAGAGATTATTGTTACCTCCAAGTACGCAATGAATGTTAAAATGCAAATTTTTCACAATGTAGTTGATAATTTGAGGCCCCTATTTGACGTCTTGTTTCATGTTATAAAATAAGTCCCTATAAGTTGAGGAAAAGGAAAACTTATTGCAAAATGCGGCCATATTGGACGTCATCTTGGATTGAGGCTACGGTATAGTAAACATATTTGACCACACCAGTAATTTATTGTTTCTTATCATAAAAGAAGCCAGTAAAAATTATGAAATTGTATGTAGATTGGGTGGAATGGAACCACACAACAGGCAAGCGAGGAACGGGCATTAGCCCTTGGCTTACATGTGTATATATATAATCGCGGATATTGTTACTGCGATGCTCGATTTGACCACATCCAACACAGTTATCTTGGGGGCCATCTTGGAATTTCCCTAACAGAAGTTGAGATAATCAATGGCAACATGGAGTTTTTATTGTCCTGCTTTAATTATAAGAAATGCAATATGATTGTTGAACACTTTCAACAAGCAATGCATAGAGTGCACAGCCCCCCCCCCCCCCTCTCCCCCCTCACCCCACAACTCAGTAGTAGTGTAAGAATATATACTACCTCATTTTCCAGGGAGGTAACTCTTGGTTCCCTTTTTTTCCAAGTTAAAGTATAGGGGGCGCCACATCGCCTTTCACCTCTGTGGCGCCTGTGGCGCCATCAGCTCAAGGTCACGTGGAGGTCAAAAGTAGTTCCGGCAACCTTTAACCTATGTATTCTTCCGCGGTCTGGTGGTGATGCCGTCACTTCCGCGGACAGAAAGTAGTCCCATGTCAACCAAGTGACTCCCAATGTTAATGTATATGGGGAATGCCTAAAAAGAGTATGGGAATAGACGTTTTGTGACCGGGGTGGGTCCCTAGTGGACCGATTGGATCGAGTGAGGTGTCAAAGTGAAGCGCTCCTCGAGGGCCATTCAGTCATGGGTGGGTGCATGTAAAATTAGGAGTTTTTCCCGAAAATATAAAAAGCGAAACACGGACTTTACCCCTAAAATAGGGGAAAACCCCTATCAACTCTAGCCAAAAGGGCTAATATCGGTCCCCGGGCTTATCGGGGCCTGCCTATCAAGTCAATGGGGTGGGTGCATGTAAAATTAGGATTTGTCCCTGAAAATATAAAAAGCGGAACACGGACTTTACCCCTAAAATAGGGAAACCCCTATCAACTCTATACAAAAGGGCTAATATCGGTCCCCGGGCTTATCGGGGCCTGCCTATCAAGTCAATGGGGTGGGTGCATGTAAAATTAGGATTTGTCCCCGAAAATATCAAAAGCGGAGCACGGACTTTACCCCTATCAACTCTAGCCAAAAGGGCTAATATCGGTCCCCGGGCTTATCGGGCCTGCCTATCAAGTCAATGGGGTGGGTGCATGTAAAATTAGGATTTTTTTTCCGAAAATATAAAAAGCGGAACACGGACTTTACCCCTACAATAGGGGTCTGTATTATACAATATAAGCGCGCTGCGGCCCGCCCCGGCCGCAACGCGCTCCTGCGTGGGTTATCCGGCCGCAGCGCGCGCGCGCTCGGGTTCTCCGGCCGCACGCGCGCGCGCGTCATCACCGGAAGTGCGCGGATGAATGTCGGGTCAAAAGGTCAAAGGTCACATCCAGGTCAAATGGTCAAAGGTCTCCCTTTCGGCAAGATTCGGCAACAATGTTGCGGCATCGATATACAGAGCTTGAACCCAAAAAGGGGATTGTAAATTAACCTGGGAAGGATGGGCAGTTCCATTTGGACCAATCAGCGGTCGAGAAAAATAGCCAATGAGCGATCGATAAAAAGAACCAGTGGACGGGTACTAGAATTTCGCTCACGTCTACGCCTACATCCGGGTACTAGAATGCTTTCGCCTACGTCTGCGCCTACATCCGGGTACTAGAATGCTTTCGCCTACGTCCGCGCCTACATCCGGGTTCTTGTACACCCGGGTAATGTTTTCTGGACATGGATGGGTTACCTTTGGCTCCATTCTAGGCCACTGATTGGCTAATACGGTGTTCAAAGCCAGTTTCATGCATTATGTTCATATAGAAAACACACAAGACAGGGGTTTTTGGTGAGATCTCATTTTGTTTTTTATTCAGTAACAACAACAACGTGAGAACAACCACGTGAAAACTGAAGCCCAGAACAGGGGGCTTGTACATTCAAAGAACTGAAGCCCAGAACAGGGGGCTTGTAAACTTAAGCCCAGAACAGGGGGCTTGTGTACATTGAAAGAAGTTAAGGGTTTGTACATTGAAATGATGGACGGCCCAGTCATATACGGATACATCGCGGTCCTCGGCCTTGGGGTACTCGTCAAACATCTGTACGATGGTAGATAAGGTTCTGCCCCGGCATCGATGGTACAGGTAAAACAAGCAATATTGTCCCCACACGCTACTGGTCAGGCTTTGCAACGTTTGACTGTTCCAACACCACATCTCTGTGCCTTGATCCATGAAGTCTGTTAAATCGGGATGGAGGGGTGGCAGACCGTACGGGTCAAAGTATTCGCCCTGCGCTTCTGTCAAGTACACGGCCACCCAATGTTCACCGGGCCGATCCATCGGATCCGTGTTGAGAACGTATGCAGCAGGATACATACGGTCTAATGGGAATACATCTCGGGCGAACACCCCTTGAAAGACCATACGTGTCCCTGGGTCAGTTCCAGCACGGTGGTTATCTGGTCTGTATCCATGTTAGGTGGAGAAGTCACACATGACGTTGCGCGCTTTGTCCACTTGAATGATGTTGTCAAACTCGGCGTAGCAGATCACATTGACGGTGGTCCCGAGGGCTCGTGCAAAGTTGATTTCCAACCGTAAATTGCCTTGCTTGGCCAGGGCCAGCTGATGGTCGTTCTCTAAGTTGGGGGTCAGATCGAAACAGAACAACGTGTATCCGTTCGCGTAGTTCTCCCGACTGATCATATTCCCTTCGTCCCCGTTGATTTGACCGGTGGCTAGACGTAGTTCTACGGGTGTAGTCCGTGATACGTACTATTCTGATGGGTTAGTCCAAAAAAACGAGCAACAACAACAACAAAGATTACAGCGCCGGAGGCGCTCTTGGATCCCCTGGAAAATCTTCTCCACGTCTCATGGTATAGCTCCGGTGAGGCAGGCTCAGTCTGGTGAGGCTCAGGCAAGTATCTCCTCTCGTCAGATAGGTTCAGGCTGGTCAGGCAAGCTGGTCAGGTAGCTCCGATCGGCAGGGCAATGAATGCAGCAATGCTCTAAACATTCCCACTTTTATTATACCTACATAGAAGTACCCGGATGTAGGCGCGGACGTAGGCGAAAGCATTCTATTACCCGGATGTAGGCGCAGACGTGAGCGAAATTCTAGTACCCGTCCATTGGTTCTTTTTATCGATCGCTCATTGGCTAATTTTCTCGACCGCTGATTGGTCCAAATGGAACTGCCCATCCTTCCCAGGTTAATTTACAATCCCCTTTTTGGGTTCAAGCTCTGTATATCAATGCCGCAACATTGTTGCCGAACCTTGCCGAAAGGGAGACCTTTGACCTTTTGACCTGGATGTGACCTTTGACCTTTTGATCCGACATTTATCCGCGCACTTCCGGTGATGACGCGCGCGCGCGTGCGGCCGGAGAACCCGGGCGCGCGCGCGCTGCGGCCGGATAACCCGCGCGCGAGCGCGCTGCGGCCGGGACGGGCCGGGCCGGGGAAATCTTGGGTGTTGAACATCCGGACCCTACGTGTACGGGGAAAATTGGTACTCTTCTGGGTTCGGAGGTAGTTTTAGTGAAACCCGGAAGTGACGTCACAACCCACACCACCCAACCACAAACACGGACCGATAGTGGTGGGTTAAAACACACCCCCACGCATCCCCCAACAGCTTTCTATGCTACGACCAGACTGCGCATGCGCAGACTCTTGAACACGGACGAACCATGAGTTCAGTCGGATGCTGCTTCACAAGAGCTTCAAAATAAGACCTCATACGACTCCATCGGACCCATACTGACCCATGTCGGCGCTAAAATGTCTATTTCCATACACTTTCTCTACTGCGCATGCGCAGAATGACGTCAGTTCCACCCAACTGCGCATGCGCAGAATATTGAAAAGGGACGAACTATTAGTCCAGTCAGATGCTCCTCCACGAGAGCTTCAAAATAAGACCTCATACGACACCATATGATCATTAGGGGCTCACCTAGACCCCAAAACGTCCACCCCGTATGGACCTATACGGGTAGGCCTACAGGCCTACAGCCATACAGTGTAGGCCTATGGGCCTACCCAGACCTCGGTGAATTTTTTCCAAAAAATTCACCGCTTAGCTCCGGGACCCCTCCCATCGTCTTCTAAATGACGAGACATGAAAAACAAGACCAAACAACCCATATCACAATGAACGTGTGTGAATTTCCCAGGTTGGACCTATACCCCATAGCCAGCCTATGGGCCTACCCAGGCCTCGGTGAGCTTTTTCCAAAAATTTCACCGTTTCGCTCCGGGACCCTTCCCATCGTGTTCTAAATGACGAGACGTGAAAAACAAGACCCAACAACCCATATCACAATGAACGTGTGTGAATTTCCCAGGTTGAACCTATACCCCCATATAGCCAGTATGGGACTATATGGGCTATATGGTACTTTTCCAAAAAATTTCACCGTTGCGCTCCGGGACCCTTCCCATCGTGTTCTAAATGACGAGACGTGAAAAACAAATCCAAACAACCCATATCACAATGAACGTGTGTGAATTTCCCAGGTTGAACCTATACCCCCATATAGCCAGTATGGAGCTATATGGGCCTATATACAGACCTCGGTGACTTTTCCCAAAAATTTCACCGATTCGCTCCGGGACCCCTCCCATTGTATTTTTCTCGGCGAGACGAGAAAAACGAGACCCCACAACCCATAGTAACACCCACAAAAAAAATTGACCATCCCCATACCCCATACAGGCATTTTCCCTTATATTGTATAATACAGACCCCTATTGTAGGGGTAAAGTCCGTGTTCCGCTTTTTATAGTTTCGGGAAAAAATCCTAATTTTACATGTACCCACCCCATTGACTTGATAGGCAGGCCCCGATAAGCCCGGGGACCGATATTAGCCCTTTTGGCTAGGGTTGATAGGGGTTTTCCCCTATTTTAGGGGTAAAGTCCGTGTTCCGCTTTTTATATTTTCGGGGACAAATCCTAATTTTACATGCACCCACCCCATTGACTTGATAGGCAGGCCCCGATAAGCCCGGGGACCGATATTAGCCCTTTTGTCTAGAGTTGATAGGGGTTTCCCCTATTTTAGGGGTAAAGTCCGTGTTCCGCTTTTTATATTTTCGGGGACAAATCCTAATTTTACATGCACCCACCCCATTGACTTGATAGGCAGGCCTCGATAAGCCCGGGGACCGATATTAGCCCATTTGGCTAGAGTTGATAGGGGTTTTCCCCTATTTTAGGGGTAAAGTGTTTCGCTTTTTATATTTTCGGGAAAAAATCCAAATTTTACATGCACCCATCCATGACTGAATGGCCCTCGATGAGCGCTTCACTTTGACACCTCACTCGACCCAATCGGTCCACTAGGGATCCACCCCAGTCACAAAACGTCTATTCCCATAATCTTTTTAGGCATTCCCGTATACATTAACATTGGAAGTCACTTGGTTGACATGGGACTACTTTCTGTCCGCGGAATTGACGGCATCACCACCAGACCGCGGAAGAATACAAAGGTTAAAGGTTGCCGGAACTACTTTTGACCTCCACGTGACCTTGAGCTGGTGGCGCCCCTTGGCGCCACAGGCTCCACAGAGGTGAAAGGCGATGTGGCGGCCCCTATACTTTAACATGGAGAAAAAGGGAACCAAGAGTAGTATATACTCTTACACTACTACTCAACTCAAGACTAAGATGATACTGTGGTGGGATTGCAACAGGGACTGACTTTGAGAGACTTTATACAAGTGCATGTTTACAGCATGGGCGGCGATAGGAATTTTTTAAAAGGGGTCGTTTCGTATGCTTAGAGAGCCCACATTCGGTTCAGAGCTGAGTACAGTTAACGAAATTACTGATTTGGGGGTCTTTAAGACACGTGAGATGAATCACTTAATTGGGAGCCGTGACAATAATATGCATTATTTCCCTAATGAAAACTATTAGTTCATTAAGTGAATAATATGCAATTAATCCAAACACAGGAATGCCAAGGATCAGATCTGTGGCTAAAACATTTTGCTTAACACACCTGACTGACTACTGGCATAATCCGAACACTGAGTGCATAAAAAATTTTTTTACAGACAAACACATAATTTAACCTGTGTATATTCTCTGAATTTTTTTTTTAGGTTGAATTCGTGTGACATTCATTCTGTAATTAAATACGATGCACATGTAACATCGCATACCAACCAGATAGTTGAACTTCAATTAAGTTTTTCAGTACACCGGTCCTGGTGTTATCATCCATTATCGGTTATAATGACATGAGCCAAAAACGTTACATACGTTACGAACTTAATATGCACATCATATCCATAAAATGTGTAGTTCTTCCCGAAAATTAAGATAAATGAAATAGCTCCCGTCATGCAGTCTGGTTTTTTTTGTGGGGTGTATTGTCTTGTTGAATTCTTAAAAATTTCTCAAATCAAAGCCTTTGAAAATACACTAAAATTTGTTACACCACAAAGTTCTCGCAAAGACGATATACATTCCTGTACAGGTGTTCAGAACATTACATGAATATGTGAGAATGTTCATCTCATATATGTAACACGTCTGAGAAACGTATACTTTAATAATCTGAAAAGGAACACGACCCAGACTAAATATGCTAACCCTGAATACTGCGGCCGACGGGGGATTCTACATATTTAATTGAGGATTTTCAATTTCAAAACTCGAGAACACAAGCAACAGATAATATACATAACTATACTAAGGTATCTAGGCATAATAATTGTTTATTTATTGGGCAGTTAGACGTATAGTCTGAACAAAAAATCAGTTTATCATTTAACGTACATTGGGTAAAAGGTGTTGTCCCGAAAGTAATTACATGTGCATGGACATATATAGGCAAAATGGTATTCTGTCAGATAATCTGGAGTTCCGCCGCGGTGCAAATTTAGCTGCAATGAAGTGTCTGATGAATACATGTGTGCATTGTTAAATAAGCGGTTAGTTGCGCCTCGGCAAATAGACTTGTCAAAACGTGACACGCCGGTGAACATCTGGTGCATCTGTCGTAGCGGCGGTCTGTTTCTCAAATTTGACACTTCAGTTGTCCCCAGTTTAGAGATTAGGTTCGTTAGCTTTTTTCCATTAGTACATATGTTCGGAAAAAATATTATACA
This sequence comes from Hanleya hanleyi, assembly GCA_036873755.1. NCBI lineage: Eukaryota > Metazoa > Mollusca > Polyplacophora > Lepidopleurida > Hanleyidae > Hanleya > Hanleya hanleyi. The sequence continues at coordinate 15,612 of JAVTVY010021415.1, read as the reverse complement.
GGTGTGAAAATGTTCAATCACTGCCTAAAACCTTAACCTCAAACGGCGTCCAACATGGCGGTAAAATATCCAAAAATAACATCACGATATTTTCTAATAGGACACACGTTGGAAACAATTATGATTTTTTTATCCACGTTTTTGTTTAATGTGCATGTGGTTAAGGTTAGACACATTAATCTATACTGAATTTAACTTAATCAAGATATATATTGTCAATATTTAAGCCTATCCTTATGGAAGCGAGGTGGGAGGGGGTATGCGCGAGGAAAAAATACTTTTCGCCGTATGCTCATCAAGAAGGAAAATAGGGAGTTTCATTATAGCACATCTTCTCGCTATTAATATTTCACAGCTGTCCAAAGTTGCAGCCACTTCGCTGACAATTAAATCCAAGATGGCGCCGAACATAAGTGCCAAATTCCCCAAAACAACATTATTCACCATGTATGGGACATATCTTGAAACAATCATGAATTAATCACCTTTTTTGTTTTGTTATACATGTGCTGAGCGAAATGCATCTTAGACAAACAAATTCATGCTGAATTTAACTTAATCTAGATACATACGGCTGATTATTTTGCCCATTTTGACTGAAAATTGGAAGTGGTATGCACTGAGAGAAGCTTGGTACAGGTATCTAGCAGTTAGAGACGCCTGTTTCTCAGATAGATTTCCCTGGGCATCAGGGCATCCTCACGAGATTCAATATGATACTTAAGTGGCATTCGCGCGCACTCGCCAACGTTCGGTTTGACGTTGTTATGCCTCTCTAATTTTCACCACCACCATGGCATATTATCTCCTAAATGGGCCTTACAAGCTGGTGACGTACGGCTTATAGCGTTGGACACACCGGTTTTCGTCAGATCACCGAAGTTAAGCAACGTTAAGCTCGGTCAATACTTGAATCGGTGACCGGGCGCTGTACTGGCCGGGCTGATCAGTGTCGTCCATAAATGAATTTCCGCGTCATTTGATCACAAAGTAAAATCTGTCCGGGAGAATCGACCCCACATGAATTAGTATAGGTAGTGGGTATCCAAGCAGAAAACCTTACTACAAGTAGACAACTCGACGAACTATTTGTTGAGAGAAAGGTAACGGATAGTCGACAATTCGTCACCGGCTTACGATTTCATTGGATACTCATCTTCCACTGACTGGAGTGGAAGTGATGTTGTTCATGGGAGATGGGTACAGGCGAAGGTGTCACATAGACACGAGTTCAACGACGAGAATACATGGGTAGGAAACTCGAGCAAAAACATTTCAAATACTGTGTGACCTGGGGTTTAAACGGAAAACGTACGGTAATAGTGCGTGTGTCGCGTTGCAGTTCTTGGTCGTTATTTCGATCATATTTCTGCAAGTGATCTTTGATGATGACAATTGTTCCACCGACTTTGGCTTACTATGGATTCTTTTTCACGGGAATGTTGAGGAGAACTACCCCGAAGATTGTATCTAGGAATTACCTGTCACCACGGCTGCGCTAATTTGTTCGAACCATTTGACATCAAAAGGTAATGCTCATCCAAGAAGAAACTGTGTGACGAAAAAATAATTTCCGAACTAAACTTTCTTTAGAATGTATTCTGTATTCAAATAAAATGAAATTAAATGTATGATATTCTGTTTTGCATTGTTGAATATATTCACGAGGTTATACGATCAACCGTAGTATCAATGGACTCCAAAAACTTTATCATAACAAATTTGTCGTATCTCAGAACACTAGTCCCCTAAAATAAAGATGTCATCCAAACAATGGCCGTGATCATTTTCATAATGACGGGTTCTTGTCTATCTTTCTTGAAGCAGAGAATTCCGCGCATTAGCAGTTCAGATGTTCAGATATAATATTAGAAGCAGACAATTATTCCCAAAGCATAGTGGACAATGTGCAAGACGACGGACGATATTTCTATGTTTCAACGGTGTTCATCAATTCTTTTGTTCGTCCAAGCATCTAACGAGATCATCACATCAACTCAGATTGGAAATTGCTGAATCACAATTCAATCCATCTATAAGGGAGACCTACATGGAATATTTGTTAAAATATACTCACCGTGAATGAACTAAAACCGAAACGTTCAGGTAGGGTGGCAATGATAAATTCCTCAAATAGGCAGCGGCATAACATTCTGAATGGTACCACCTGCAGACCAAATCCTGCCCTTCGGAGTATTGAAGCATAGGCAACTAAACTCAGCCTCATTTACACCGGACGGATGGCTTCTCAGTCTCTGTATACTAAGAGGGTATAATCACAGAAACACTATTTCAGATCGACTCTAAGTTATTGCGTTCTCTCCGAGAATCTGCAATAGGAAGGTTGCAATAGGTGTCGTAGAACGACCATGTTTGGGTAATCCACAGGGGTGTCATTTATCCGGATTAGCAAGAGCCAAACAAAATACACGTCCGGTGGATTATAACTTATGACGCTTATTGCAACATTTCTTGTGCGAGATTGGCTCACACACGCTCACAGTATATAATGCAAAAGACTATCCAGTAAACTTCTTCAGTCGAGGCGTGGTATAGAACGCACTGGTATTCTCTTGCGTTCGACCTTTTAGGGGTTATACAGCTGATTGATTGTAATGACGAAAAAGATGTTTGAAGATATACATGCAGTATTTACTTATTGAGTGACGAGGTTTCACGAGTGAGATCTATGACATTAGCATACTTAGCAATTACGTTACTTCAACACCAAGTTGGGTACATACTACCTGGGGGGGAGGGGGGTTCTAGAAGATCCATTCTACCGATCTGTCACGTCAAACCTTAGATGTAGTGGGTCCTGAACCAATTCCATTTTAGAGGTCTAACAGGAATTTTCTCCTGGAGTGAAAAGAAAACAACGGTGTGTGTTTCGTATTTCCAACACAGCAGTTTAGGTGGCATAGTCATGTAAGTGCCTGGGGTATACAAGGATTGTTTCGATTATAAAACCAAAAAAAGGTTCTTGGCAATTTATATCTATGCTTCATTGCCAGAAGAACACTGTCCACGACACTGATGGGAGAGGGAGCAACTTCGCGTAGATTGTCGGTTAATGTCTTCCTCTTCTCTTTTCGAGCATCGTCGCGGTCACCACTTTTGGAATTGTGGGAGCTTTGTACGAAATTATTGACCGCATATCATATCTGCCGCACGAATCCAATTTTCGTCCGTGATGGCATTCTGTAGGTCAGAAGGAATTTGGGCATATCCTTCTCCCAATCTTTAAAATCGGTAACTGAAGTATGGATTGACTTCAGCAACGTTTCGTTCATCCTCACCACAGTTCCATTAGCTGGCCACTATGGCGTCACTTTACGGTGTTCGATTCCATGGTGTTTTATATCAGATAATCAGTTAATTCCTAGGATATCAGCAGTGTACCTTTGCCCCTTGTAACGGTATCCGGGTATCTATGACGCGAGAAGATGATCTCGAGAGAATTGGTCAATGCACGAGCGGTCACTAATTTCATCACTGCCACTTCCGACCATATTGAGTATAGGTATACAACCCCAAGTAAGTCATCTCCACTAGGGAATGGTCCGAGGAAGTCAATTGCCATTGTGTACATGCCGTGTTAATTCCTGAGGAGTTTTGTCAGGTTCCATTTCCGTCGCGCTCGTAACCATGGTCGTGGCCGTCGTATCAGCATCATCTTCGCAAGGCAGTGTATCAATCGATATGTTACGATCGATACACTGGAGTGATAAGTTACCCACAGCAGCTCTGGATATAAATCGAGGCGTTCCACTGAACCAAACAAATCAGTAAGCGCGCTCAGTCAGTTCGTTATGTCATCCGCTGCGTGTTCTTGAGTTAACATTCCACTAGTTGTATTACAGCAGTTTGTAGTGCAACTATGCATCAGAACCGATCAGACGAGTATTGATACTAAATAAAGGATTTTATTTGAAAACTAAATGTTGACAGATTTATTCAAATAATAGCAGAGAGTAAAATATATGTATACTGCCTGCCAATGAGAACTAAATCAATACGATCTATTTCAGTACAAATCAGAAGATTACTATGTTACAGTGCTTAAATGAAATATTTGATAAATAACACATAGAAAAGTCATATATTTAACTATATTGTTCTTTCTCTCAAAAATAAATACAACATTAAGTGCGCTTAACCATATAAGCTTAAACTTATACGCATCATACTACCCGGATGTTATCCTGAAGAACATTGTCTTTATTATAATTATGTCAGCAGTGTCACTATAATGCGATCGGATCAGAACGGCGAAACTCCTCAAACTGCCGTGTAACACCTTGACTGATAATTCATCGCAGACTTTAATACGACATCAAGGATAACGTCGGTTAGATGAAAAAATTTCCGGATGTTGAATAGTCTACGTAAATGTAGTAGATCTAGTCTAGTATAATCGAGTATAGAATGGCCACGTAGCAGCGACAAATATTCACAGGACACGCTACCCTGTTTACCTCGTGGAGGCTGTTACCCAGCAACCATTATTGATAAAACAAGATCGTTCAATCGCTTCCCGGAAAATACCGTAAAGTATCACAATTTCGGACAGCCAGCCAATCAAACGTCCACAATTAACTCTGATAGAGATGTGATAAATACCCTCGTCCACACAATGAGTGGCATGTTGACTGGTTCGTTGCGGTCCTGTATAGACTGTTGCGCTGCCTGTTTCATATATTAACAGACAGCTGTGTATTTAACGGGCGATCAATTGGTCGTAGCATTAGCATGATGGGGGAAGGGCCTCGCACAATGTTTTGTAGCTAATCAACGACTGATTTTCTCATCTGGGTTATGTGTTTCTGCACAAGGTAACCAATTATCTTCTCGAACGGGTAATCCGGGTTCATTCAGCGCCTTCACTGCGCAAGTCCCCAACGTGTATAACTGGAGCCATTTCATTGGCTTATTATTGATCAGTATTTATATAACCATTTACCATTTTCCTTCACATGGTTATCATGGTCTAAACATCAGCGCATATTTAGTGAGTCTAGTATTCATATATCTTAGCCTGGTTTGATGTTTACTTTATCAGCCTTCTATTAGTTAATTAGACCAAAGTTCATATTGACTTGTGTATGATTTAGATCGATCACGTTTTGTATAATATACTGCGAGTAGCAGACTCCTCAGCATAACACCCAAGGCGAACATGTTGCAAATCTTAATTTTGTTTGAGTATGTTCAAATATGAAAATATGGCAAATATGTTCGCATATGAAAGGGCATCGATGATCTATAGTTGTATCTGTGGATTTGCTCGCCAGACTTGTGCAAACCTTAAATAATAATTTTAGGTGACGTTTTAGGCTTGATCCATTGTCATTGTGTGACCGATTGATCTCTTCCGAAAACACGTGTGCTTCTAGCCGATGCATTCGACATCAACACAGATCCATAGTCTGTACTCGTTTCAAATGAAAGCGAAACTCGAATTTCCTTCAACGGCCATACTCTCTTGAATACATCCAATGACAAAGGTACTGTTCCTACAAGTGGACAATCTAAATACCTTGGTGCATTACTGACGCCGACAAAAGCCAGAAGAATACTATAATGTCGTCAAAATAACTAAACAGCTGACTATCTTATTGTGTCCGGTGGCGCGCCATGTTCCCTAATCAAAAGAAAAAGTGACCATGACTGAAATATCCCAGAACAGAAGCGTAAGAAATTCCAGCGACACGCACGTATTTCTAAAGCTTAATGTACAGCCACAAAGGCACAATGGTTATTATCAATGAAGCAAATCTGGCTAATCGCCATCAGGCTGCTGTCTGTTTGAATGACATAAGAACTTGGAAAGTTGGAAAGTGACTGAATTGAACAATAACCGAGATTAAACGTTGACAGAATTGAAGATATCTCGCTGAATGGCGGGTGTACATGGAACTAACAGAATCTGCTATAAAATCACAAATATCATATTCGAACGGATGTGGTAACTACGCATACTCAATTTAAATATACGGATCGAAAAGTTAGCTCACTTTGTCCAAGAAAAGTACAGGTAATGATCTCTTGGGGCTTTCAAGTCATAATATGTCGATCATGAATATGCTAATAGGCCACCTTTGGTACGACATTTTTCAGTTCCGCCTGAATGAACCAGCCAGTCGTGGAGAATCTGGCCAGGGATGGATGGTGGGAAGGGCTAAGTAGCTGCCCCTATGATGAGTGATCAAACAACTTGTGGGGAGACATGTCAAAGAATTCGCATGTTCCTTGACATGCATGTAGAAAGTGAAAATTGACAAACGTATCATAGCAAGTCAAAATAGTGTATAAAGATATTTATGTATTCCCCACTCATCTCAGAACCCGGTCTTGACACATATCCTGGAACTGGTGCATATATGTTGATCTTCGGCAAGTTAAGGCCAGTGTTTATTTTCCTCCTAAATTGAGACATGCGCAGTAATTGCTGATGGAGAATGGTTCGAACGATATCACATTCGATCCTAGTTCAAGTGCCCAAATAGCCAGGTAGAATGTGGTTGGTATAGTGACACAGCTTCCCGTTGAACATGGAGCCCCTTCCGATCTGTGGGATACAACGGAGAATCAATCAACACAACATCAGCCTAGGCTTGTCGTTCATAATCATAAAACCGTGTTCTAATGAATTAGCTCCCACGAGGAATCCAAGAGCATTTGTTAAAGGGGCACGACATCTGTCCTGATTTGTTAAATGCGAGAGCCAACCACACTGTCAGAAAAATATGGTCAGCCTGACACTTCATGGTACAGATGTGACAGATCATGAGTGATGTGATCAAAACGTTCATGGTGGACTCTTATATGTTATGGTTGTTTTGCCCACATGATCCATAGTCTGTCAAGTGTACGGCCAGGCTGACCATATTCTTCTAGCAATGCACAGCTGTCAGGGTTTGGCATATGTCAATCTTCTCTTGTGCAACACAAGTATCAAACAACTGACTCCACTCACTGTCTAAAATGCGCGTCCAGGATGCATTTGACTTCTTTGCCTATAATACACGGAAATTCAGTAGTCTAGATCAGCAAACACAGCGATTCCTCGGAACTTAAGGCCAAACCAAATGTCATGACATTGAAGTAATAACGGTCGCAAACAGAGGTGAATGCAGTTTTATCTTTCTCCAAAACTTCCACTTGAAAATAGGTTAAGTGAAAAGCACCTTGCCCATTCAGTGACACAAATTCAGGAAGTTTTTTTGCTGTCTTAGACCAAATAAACCCCTGATGGGTAGAAATAAGTTTTCGGTGTGCTACGTGATCCGAATCGAATACTTACGAACAATGTCCTTCGTTCACCCACTGATACACCCCACGGTTTTCAAAGTGAACTAATGTCCTTAAGTCGCCGAAAATGTTTGTCAAAGTGGTCGGCCGCGTCCACTGTCTGTCTCTATAATGAGAAGAACATATCGAATATCGTTAGCAAAAATTCAAGTAGATTCGTCTCGGTTGTGTCTGTATTATACTCAAACGTGTGGAATGTTGGCAGTTTGGGGACGGGGATATGGCACAACCTGTTCCATTTCGGTGATAATTTTACATCCTGTGCCTGAGATCGTTATCGATATCACAAAAGCTCAGCTTTGCCCGAACTCAGTGGGTTTTGGTCCTGAAAACTACTTTGAGCCTCTCTTCATTTACTTTTGTTGTTGAAGTTATTATTTCTCAGCCACGCTTTTATCAGGTTAGGGAGATACCGCTCTCTTAATGGAGGGTCGTTTTTGCTCAATAAATTTTCATTCGTTCATAACCAATGCTCCAGGAGCATTAATCTATCTATTGTTCCATGTCCTAAACTTAATTTGCCATTTGAAGAACCAGTGAAGGTTGTTTCAATATCATGAGAGATATTTGGCATATTATTATGCAAATTAGATAGATGGTAATGGGAAGATCCCACATTAATCCTTGGACAATGCTGTCTTGCCCCACTGTCGGCGACACTGGTTCACAGTATGTGGGTCACCGTGAGCTTCGAGTTGTTCTCATGATCTCTCCTCTATGTTAGTAACATGGAGCGGATTTTCAACTATTGATAACTGGTGTAAATATGATAATATGGATAAAATATTCCCACCATTCCAAGAAAGGAATAACAAGCTTACATTTATGGCAATTACATTACATAACCCTGGCAACCTAAGGTCGAAAATATACCAGTTATCATCGATTAAAAATATATTCTAGGTTAAAGACATGGGGAACCGCTCGAATTGACGAACCGGAGCTTAAACGGCCAGTCAGGTGCCAGTGCACCGCTCGCTGCTATCAAGGTCAGACAGCATTATCCAAGGATTAACCTGAAGTAAAGTGCAAATTGCCCTTTTATTTTTTACTATCATTTGATGGGAATATATATGTATGTGTGCGCATAAAGATGACTTTTCTGAGTTCATTATGTATACTGATTTATTGGGCCAAAATGGCCTTTTTTACCTCCATTTTAGAGAGCGAGATCACACTAGCATGTCTATTGTAGCGGGGGACACCTTGCACATGGCTCCTAATATCGTTTAAAGAAGAATAAGGATTATCCAGTTTGCAAATGATTTTCTCCGTAAAAATAATACAGGTCTGTGGCATTGTCTTCAATTGAATAGAATCCGGACATGAACTCGTTGCGTCTTCGCCCGTTCAGTCTTCTATAGGTCATTTGCCCTCTATTCAAGGCCACACCAAATCCGTTGGTAAAGAAACCTGTATGTTATTCATGTGGTAAAATGCCCACGCCTACATTAAGAATCTGGTGTTCCTTCACCCACATTTGCGTTCTCGCGTTGGAGCGAGATATTACTGTCTTCCCAGAATGCAGTTGATGTGATAAGTATGGTATATCAATCGAAAAACTGAGATTATGAACCTACGGATAAAATCCGATAAATTGTGTGAGTGCCTGTTGTGCACATCAGCCACGGTTCAATCATAGGCCCTCAAAACAAGAGTTTGGGGGGGGGGGGGGATGAGCGTTGGTATTACGGTGAAGTGTCGAAATATGGGGTCACTATATATAACCCCATGCTTTATATAAAACCACAAATTCCCATCTCGCCCGATGCATTTACAGAGCGAATTTCAATTTTGTGAAAACATAGTTCATCAACTTGTTATCGCTTCATAGGGATAGCCTTCTAGCAAATTATGCAAATCCACGAACAGGAAGGCTTTCCAAATACAATGCAGGAAACATTTATACGCATTTGGCTGATTATTATACTCGCTGAGTGGTGGGAACTTGTAGATATATTGTAGATAATTATCAAAGAAGGTTTATTTCGTGTGAAAGAGAGATGTAGTGGTAACCAATCCGATGGTTGTTTTTCTTCCAGACTGTCTGAATATTTTTTCAGGCAATTAATGCAGTAATGGATCATGCCATTTTAGTAATGCAGATCAAAAATATAAGATTTAGTTCAATTCATCATATTTACACTATCAAATGTTTAGCGTACCATCTGTTTTTCCATTCTCTATTTTACTGGACATTTGAATATGGTTTGGTATTCGGATTATAAATTCATAAACAGCTTACGTAGTGCAACAACTGGAAACGAAGCTGCTCTGAACACTACCTGCTGACTGGACACGGGCACTTGCAGCCGCAGGAGATGGATTGCCACTTGCACCCGCAGGAGGATTGGGATTTGATGGTGCCCCGAATGTACCTGTCATCGGTTGGGGAAATAAACCGACAGGCTGTGCATCCAAACCAAATGAAGGAAACCCTGGTATCAACGGTACATCCTTTATAGCATCGCTAGTCTTCAATAAACCAGGAAAGAGTTTCAGCACTTTATCCACCGTTTCATCACTAACGTCATCGCTGACAGTTTTATCCCCATTCTCTAGACTACAAGTCGTGATTTGAAATTCTGCGTCATAGCGAGCTGTCCGTTCCTCGCTGTTCTCACAGCCATTGCCATTGTCATTGCCATTGCCATTCCCATTGCCGTTGCCGTTTCCATTACCATTACCAATGCCATTACCATTACCATTGTATCTTGATCGTGACGAGTTCTGAAAAACCGATAATATTGGCAAATCTGGCAATGCAACCGGTGCTGGAAAGTCTGGCAATGCAACCGGTGAAGCCAAAACTGGCAAGACTGGTGGTACTGCCAATGCACGGGGTGCTGGTAATGCTGGCATTGCAGGCGATGCTGGCAATACAGGCGAGGCTGGTAGTCCAGGAGAGGCTGGTAAATCTGGCAATGCAGGCAAAGCTGGCAATACAGGCGAGGCTGGTAGTGCAGGAGAGGCTGGTAAATCTGGCAATGTAGGCGAAGCTGGCAGAGCTGGCAGTGCTGGTAATGCTTTAGGAACAAGCATAAAATGCCCCAGATCCAAGAAGGCTGCTGACACGATGACAGCTAGCGCACACGCATACGCGCCAAACATCTGAAAAATAAAACAAATATTTTCAGTTCAACTAATTTCAAGTAAATATCAACCATTTTAGCTGTATACATCTTCTTAATAATTATATGTCAAAATTGCTAATATAGTACACAAATACCTATTGTTTCTTTTCCGTTGAGAAAGAACGAATAAATTGTGACGACGTTACTGGGAATGAGAGAGATCTGAAGACTTTTTTTATAAACTAGAAATTCTTTTCAGCAAATAAGCGGAAAAAAATAGAGAAAACCCCTGAAAAGCAGAAAAAGTCGGCTATGGGCCAACGTGAGGTGAGCATATGCCACCTTCATTCAATATCGGCATTGATCAGTATTTGATTACGTTTGTGTGACCGGGGAAGTTTTACTGTCACCTCGAGGCCACTGGTCATATGCCACGATTACCATTCGATTTGAGACGTCACGCCATATTCGATGTTAACATTCTTGGCACAAATCTCGATCCATGGCGAATACCCGTACTTCATGCTCGATCCCGACTTGCGATATAAGGGTGAATCGAAGAGTTCGCTTATTTTTAATCGAAAGGCAAGGCGATAGCTACGTTCTCTGTGCCATTGGATATTAACTAATAATGAAAAACTGGTCTATTTCAACTAGAAATTCTGTATGCTGATCTCAGCCATTACTTACGACCATCAGTCTCCGTATGAGATCAACCAAAGTAGTATAAAGACATCCTCCATAATGCAGGTCTGTGTGACCCTGCAGGCAGATTTGGGCTGTACTGTTATTCTGTCCGTTTAAAATATCAGCCAATGAACGGACGGCGTTTTGGGGCAATACGCAACGCTCGTGGGATCTCGGTATATTTAGATGAATTACAAGCGTCTAGTCCGTCATCCATAATTCAGCCGTCGTCCATTAGAGAATATCCGCGTCCATAATCCAAAGACCTATTCCATATAACAGTATTAGCACCAAATTCAAAAAGACAATCATAGTATACATAAACATATGAGTAGTAGGAAAAGTGGAAATTGCCTATTGTTTGTGGGGCGCTCACTTCCGGTTGTGTGGGGCGCTGCCCTCAGCCAATCAGAAGCGAGTATTTTGACCGGATGCATTATGGGACATATCCAAGATGGCGGCGTCTGCCTTCTGGTTCAAGATGGCGGCACCTATGTTCAAGATGGTGGCACGCCCGGTGTCGGAAACTGGTCATTTTGTCGGGATGTGGTCATCTAGTGTCGAAAACTGGACCCGGTATGGGTCCCGCTAGACGTTTTGGGGTCTAGGGCAGCCACTAATGGTCCGATGGAGTTGAGTGAGGTATCAATGTGAAGCATTCGTGAAGGGGCATCTGATGGGCTGGGTGTGGGGTTGAAATATCGGCATTCTGCGCATGCGCGGTGGCCAAAGGGTATGGAAATAGACGTTTTGAGAGCTAGGGGAGCCACTAATGGACCGATGGGGTCGAGTGAGGTATCAAAGTGAAGCATTCGTGAAGGGGTATTTGATGGCTGGGTGGGTGCATGTAAAATTTTTCCTGAAAAAAAAAAATACGGAACACGGACTTTATCGAAAAACCTGGGAAAATGCCTATACGGGCTTAACGGGGCTTGTCTATCAACAGAGTTATCTTTCCCTAGTTCCAGGGTGGGTGTATGTAAAAATTTTCCTGAAAAAATACGGAATACGGACTTTATCCTAAATTACGGGAAAATGCCTATATGGGGTATGGGAGGTATAGGACCATCCTGGGAAACGTACTTCTATACATTTGCGGTAGGGTTGTGGGGTCTCGTTTTACTCGTCTCGTCATTTAGAACATGATAGGAAGTGTCCCGTGCGAATCGGTGAAATTTTTGAAAAAGTACGATATAGCCCCATATAGTCCCATACTGGGGGTATAGGATCAATGTTTGTCCCCTGGGAAACGTACTTCTATACATTTGCGGTAGGGTTGTGGGGTCTCGTTTTACTCGTCTCGTCATTTAGAACATGATAGGAAGTGTCCCCGTGCGAATCGGTGAAATTTTTGAAAAAAGTCACCGAGCCCCATATAGACCCATACTGGGGTATAGGTTCAATGTTTATCCTACTGGGAAACCCACTTCTATACATTTGCGGTAGGGTTGTGAGGTCTCGTTTTACTCGTCTCGTCATTTAGAACATGATAGGAAGTGTCTCCGTGCGAATCGGTGAAATTTTTGAAAAAAGTCACCGAGGCCTGGGTAGGCCCATAGGCCTATACTGCATGGCTATGGGTGTATAGGCCCATACGGGGTGGACATGTTGGAGTCTAGGTGAGTCTCTAATGGTCCAATGGGGTCGAGTGAGGTCTTATTTTGAAGCTCTCGTGGAGGAGCACTTGACTACACTAATGGTTCGTCCGTGTTCAATAGTCTGCGCATGCGCAGTCTGGCCGTAGTATAGAAAACAAGCATTTTGGGTGCTATGTAGGGGTGTGTTTGGGTTAGAGATGAGCTAATCACGGTTCGAATGGGTCGCGTGAGGTGTCAAAGTGAAGCTTGTGTGGGGTAGAGTCAGAATGGTGTGTTTTTGAATGCATGTCGCGTTAATCTGCGCATGCGCAGTTGGTTGTAGTAAGTAAAGTGGCCATTTTGGGGCAGTGATGGAAGTTATTTGGGGTCGAGATGGGCTAATCACGGTTCGAATGCGTCCTGGAAGGTGTCATCTTGTAGTTCTCCGGGTGTACATTCCGATTTGAGGGATGTTCGCGTCATCTGTGACGTCATCGGTGACGTCATCGGTGACGTCATCGGTACGAGTAGTAGCGAAAGTGGCCATTTCGGGCAGTACATGAAGGTATTTGGGGTCGAGATGGGCTATTCACGGTTCGAATGCGTCCTGGAAGGTGTCATCTTGTAGTTCGCGGGGTGTACATTCCGATTTAAGGGATGTCCGCGTCATCTGTGACGTCATCGGTGACGTCATCGGTACGAGTAGTAGCGAAAGTGGCCATTTTCGGGCAGTACATGAAGGTATTTGGGATCGAGATGGGCTATTCACGGTTCGAATGCGTCCTCGAAGGTGTCATCTTGTAGTTCTCGGGGTGTACATTCCGATTTGCGGGATGATCGCGTCATCTGTGACGTCATCGGTGACGTCATCGGTGACGTCATCGGTACGAGTAGTAGCGAAAGTGGCCATTTTCGGGCAATACATGAAGGTATTTGGGGTCGAGATGGTGCGGTAGGAATATCATTCTGCGCATGCGCAGACGCAATGCGGAGCTCTCGTCCAATCAGAAGCGAGTATTTCAAATCCGTCACAGAGCTCTCAGCCAATCAGAAGCGAGTATTTTGATCCGGTGCATTATGGGCCATATCCAAGATGGCGGTACGTATGTTCAAGATGGCGGCACATCCGGTGTCGAAAACTGGCCATTTCGTCGGGATGTGGTCACCTAGTGTCGAAAACTGGTCCTTGTATGGGTCCTGCTAGACGTTTTGACGCCATGATATAGACCGGAGAGAGAGAGAAAACAACAGCAACAAGGATGACACATGAGGGAACAACAACAACAACAAGTTTTTTTTTTTTCATATAGTTTATTTTCCCCTCCATCATAACATACCCACGCTGGGGGAGCCGCGTTGGGTATGTTTACAATTCAAGAAAGACTCTTGTCCAATCAGAGACCGCCGTTTGCATCTGTCCTATTCGTTCCTGTCCGTTAGATGTATTCTTGTCCAATCAGAAGTCGCCATTTCAGAGAGTTCCTTCTTCGGTCATGTTCATTCTGAACCGTTTATTCTAATCATCGTCGACCAGGCCTGGATATTCTTCGGGCGGCATGTCCTGAAACAGTTGTTTGCGCATTCTGATCGCATTTTCCAGGGCCTCGGTGGGTGGTAAACCCATATCCTCTTCCAAGTGACGCTTGGTCTTCATGATGGACCTGTGCGTGGGGTCCCCTTTCATTTCAAGTGGTAGTAAGGTATACTGTTCATAGATCGCCATGGCTGTTTTCCTGATGCGGGGGCGCATTTGGGTGTACGTCTGTTGTAAATTATCCTCTCCGGCGTCCTCGATCGCTTCAGCGTGAGTATTGATAGCTGCTGTCACAATACGATCCGAGAAGGTAGGTTCTGTCTCACTTTCCTGGGATGAAGGCTGATTCTCTGAGGTCAAGCTCTCCATATCAGTAGATAGACTGTCAGCCATCTTGGATTCGGTATCAGTCGATGCACTCTCATCAATCTCTGTATCAGTATCTGCCTCAACGGGCTCCTCGGCGTCTTCAGTCCCATGTATATTTTTCTGGTGTCGCATGATATCGTAATGTCTGGTGAACGTGCGTTCACACTCAGAACAAGTATAAGCCATGTTGACGGTTGAACGTCGACTGTGCGTGTTTTGGGAATACGCTCGCTTTTATAGACAGTAACGCCCATCAACGCTTAGCTCAACGCTTCAACACCCTGGTGAATTAGCTCAGAAGCTCTGATTTCATGGAATTGACACCAATTCATCGAAATGCAGTGACGCCGGTCAACGCCCGTCGTTACGCCTTAACGCTCGTCTCAACGCTTTAACACACTTTCTTAATGCTTTAACGTTGTTTAATGATGCGTTCGAACAAATTTTTCTTTTGTGCTATTGCTCTGACATACGCCGCTTTCCAGTTCATGCCCGAGGTTTTCAACATCGACGCTGTTCTTTCAATTTCCATATGGACTGGGTCCTTATCCAACAATTTCATATGGGTCAGTAAGTCGACATACTGCTGACGTAAAGCCCGTCGTAGTCTGGGTGCCAATCTGTTATGGGCTAAAATTGCAACTTCCTCTTTCGAATACCCTTTGCGTTGAAACTTGTTTCCTGTGGCCTCCAACATCCCACCCATCTCGGCGTCCATACTTTCTTTGAACAAATCCTTCCATAGCCTCGAGTTCACATTATGTTCTTCAACCTCGGGTTGGGCCTTCACGGTTGGGTGATATTCCAGAAATGATGGTATGAAGCGGGCCCGCTGTATGGGGGTGGGCTTCTGCTGCTGCTCTGCCAGGAGTGCACTCGGCGGATGGTGTAGGGGTATATGCCGTTGTGGTGATTCCTCGCCGGGTAACAGGTGGGTCGTCAGCCGACGATCTTCGGGGGTATGGGCTTTTAAATCTAAGAACAGGTAGCCGTACGGACGAATTGTCGCTTCTTGAAACGCCCGCATAAAATGATCAATGTTCTGAGGATAAATTCG
>JAVTVY010021412.1:0-99751 GCA_036873755.1 Hanleya hanleyi | reverse complement strand
TCATTAAAACATTTTAGGCCTCCTACCCAAGAAAATTCAAGATGAAGTCCTGTCGGGTGTCTCAAAAGATAACACCTCTATCAACAAGTGTCGTACATTTTAGTCCCCAGCGGCACCTTTTAATGCCATCCTATAGTAGTCGAGAGGGAATTAAGGTTTAACGTCGCGTTCAGCAATATTTCAGCTATATAGCGACGATCAAACGAAATTCTAAATATTCCAACAAAAACAAACCGATTTCTCTCGAATGAATATCGTCTTCTTTTACCCGACTAAAAAGATCTTCCAAAGTAGTTGCTTGATAAAAAATAATCCCTTACAATCTTAAAATTTATACATTCGATCAGAATGTTTCACTGCGAGATCCTCCGGACATGGAATACACCTTTGGGCTGGTTCCTTTTTTAGTCAATTTTCGTGAGTTAATCGGGTAGGGCCGATTCTACATCACCTGATCATGGCTTGGTCGAAACGTTTCTGGCTGCTCAGAGGAGTATATCCTCGATATTTGTGAAACTTCCGAAGGTTGTCATTACCGAAGGTTAAGCTTACGTTTGTGTTAATGAGAAAACGGTCTCGCCATTTGACAGTGAGGTTTGTGGCTGTCTGTCCAAGCTAAGTCGGCATAAACTTGGGGAGATCCGATCGGTAAAGGAGAAAGAAAAACAACGAGGGCTTCTACTGCACAATCTGACACATTCTTCTCGGTTCTCCACGAATTTCTCCAGCAGTCTTTTGTTCGGTCGTATAGCAGCGTCTTTCCGGTAAATCCAGAACCTGTGACAGGAATCCAACTCGATGGTTCTCTCTTGTTGCACTTCGGGCGCTAAAACAGAAAAAAAAATGAATTTATAACTCATAAACAAGGTTTGAACATGACCATCAAGATGTTCAAAGCCGTTTTGCTATACGCGGTAGTTATACAAGACAGAATATCCACCAAGATGCCCCAGTTAGATATTCTGACTACATATTCTGCGATATGACCGCGAGTAATTCCTGGGTGTTCTATAGTTCATCTATCGGAGTCCCCTTGTTTCGAAGATGTTGATGTAGACCCCTTAAATTGCTCATGTCTTCCAGCCCATAATACGATTTCAAAAATATTATCCGGCGTCCCATCCATTACTTATGGACCTAGCAAAACCAAAGTCCGTATATGTTGCAAATATTAATCATCCACACACGGTTATCTGTTAAGTTATAGGCTATCGCCGATATATTAATGTCGGAAGCCATAAAGCATTCTTTAGATCTACTACATATAGGGGATATCATTCATGGGATGTTTATTTGTTTACAGAGTTGCTTTAATTTCTATATGAAATTTGATAATACAATATATCAACAGCATATAGGTATTCCAATTGGTACTAATTATGCACCCCTATTGGCTGAACTATATTTGTTCTCTTATGCATACGACTTTTTGCAGACGTTTTCAAAATCAGATAATTTCAAAGCCCGTTCCTTATTCACCAGACATTATATAGACGATCTTCTTGCTGTAGATAATGGCTATATCAATGAAGCCGGGAAGGATACATATCCACCTTAACTGGATTTGAAGGAAAATACAGATGGCCCTAACGGCTCATTTTATTTAGACCCATATCTCTATGATAATGAAGCGGGCCTTCTCTCTCCGAGATGATTACAATTTCGACATCGTAAACTATCCCTATCTGGACAGTAATATACCAGAGCGACCTGCATATGCCGTATACATATCTCGCCTAGTAGCATTTTCTAGATCCTGTGTTAAATGTGACGATTTTAATCCACGCCACGAAACATTATCGCAGAAACTTATAAAACAGGGCTATATCGTCAAGCACCTCCACTCGAAGTTTCTCAAATTTGGCGATACATATCGCATGCTGACAGCATAATATGAGCGTAGCGTTAAAGATCTATGGCGGTACGTTTCGTAGCCTATCCCAGAGCGAGGGACCGTATGAACCTATGTATCTCAAGATCCTCATAGTGTTCATATGAACAGTCACGATCAAAGCGTGAAGGAGATACATCCTACTCTAGATAACGAATTTATGGATTACGAATACTGATCAGCGATACGGATTTGATTTTTCTTGGAACATCATGTCTTGCTGGCATCATTGAAAACTGTTGACGGCTTCTTTCTTGCAGGAAACTAGCCTAATGTTACGTATACTATGTTTATTCTTTTATTTTGGTGCTAATATTATTACGTGAATTAGGTCTTTGGATTATGCAGGCGGAAATTCTTTAATGGACGAGGGTTGAATATTGAACAACAGGACTGGACGCTTGTAATTCTATAGTTTCAGTGTTGTGACGAGCAATAAATGGTCAAATTAATTTCTCCAACATCCCGGGATTTTTTCGAGTCGTTTCCCAGATTTTAAAAGTAAGAGTCATGATATGTAACTTAGCGCAACTATCCTGATTACGAGCCAAGAAAATGCACGAGCAAAGAAATGAATGGACGAGAACCAGGTTTAGGCCTAAATTAATACACTGAATTTCGAGAAAAAAAGAATCACAACTCGCAATTAACAGAACTATATGTTCATCAAGACCGGAAGGTATTGTGATAGCAACATGTTTATGAGCCATTGTACTTGAGTAATGTGATATAGAAGATGAAGTGTGAACTGCAGTATGCATAACCGTACTTTCTGCGTTAGCATGTGTTGATGTTGTCGTTGTTTCAAAGGTAATTTCCTGTACTGAAGAGGTCGTGCTCGATTCTCTGCCGACATTCGTTCCTGTGTGTTCTGCCATCGTTGCTGTCATCGGTTCAGTCGTAATGTTTGTCTCTTGTTGTATAGTCGTCGTTGTTGCTTCTATCTTCAGTTCTGTCCCAGTTGTTGCTGCCTCTGTTGTAAAAATCGGTGTTTGCGTCGTTGATGTCGCGATAGGTCCTGTCGTAGTTATTGTTACATCTGTTGTTGTTGTTGTTGCTTCCGTTTTTGATTCTGTGGTATTTGTTGTTGCCCAAGTAGTCGACTCTGTTGTCAAATCTGCTGTAGTTGTTATTGTCTCTATCGTCGGCGTCGTCTCTACCTTAGTCGGTTCAGTCGTAGTTGTTCTTGCCCCAGTTGTTTTCGTCGTTGTCGATTCAGTTGTCGCTTCCGTCGTAGAAGTTTTTGCTTCTGTTGTCGATGTCGTCGCTTTCGTAGTCGGTTCTTTCGAAGTTGTGGTTGCCTCTGTTGTCGTCGTCGTCGCGTCCGTAGTCTGTTCTGTCGTAGTTGTTGCTTCTGTTTTCGACGTCGGCGCTTTTGTTGTGAGTTCTATCGTAGTTGTTGTTTCTGTTGTCGACGATGTCTCTTCCGTGGTTGGTTCTGTCGAAGTTGTTCTTGCCTCTGTTGTCGTCAAGCCCGTAGTCTGTTCTGCCGTAGTTGTTGCGTCTGTTGTCGACGTCGTCGCTTCCGTAGTCGCTTCCGTCGTAGTAGTTTTTGCTTCTGTTGTCGATGTCGTCGCTTTCGTAGTCGGTTCTTTCGAAGTTGTGGTTGCCTCTGTTGTCGTCGCTTTTGTAGCCGGCTCTGTCGTCGTCGTTGCTGCCTCTGTTGTCGACGCTTCCGCAGTCGGTTCTGTCGTAGTTGTTGCTTCTGTTTTCGACGTCGGCGCTTTTGTTGTGAGTTCTATCGTAGTTGTTGTTGTTTCTGTTGTCGACGATGTCTCTTCCGTGGTTGGTTCTGTCGAAGTTGTTCTTGCCTCTGTTGTCGTCAAGCCCGTAGTCTGTTCTGTCGTAGTTGTTGCGTCTGTTGTCGACGTCGTCGCTTCCGTAGTCGCTTCCGTCGTAGTAGTTTTTGCTTCTGTTGTCGATGTCGTCGCTTTCGTAGTCGCTTCTTTCGAAGTTGTGGTTGCCTCTGTTGTCGTCGCTTTTGTAGCCGGCTCTGTCGTCGTCGTTGCTGCCTCTGTTGTCGACGCTTCCGCAGTCGATTCTGTCGTAGTTGTTATCGCCTCTGTTGTAGTTGTAGGCTTAGGATAATCCATCGTGTGTCCTATTAAGAAGAAAAGAAAATGAAATTCCGGACAAGTGTCTGCCCATTCAACCCAGTGGCGTAGGAAGTGGGTGGGGGAGGGGGGGGGCGCCACATTCACAACACCCTTTCCCCCACTTTTTGGACATGAACGATGCTGGGGGAGTGAAAAATACACACAACGACAGGCATTTTGTGTTTTAATAACTCGACTGTCATGAATTAAAGTAAACACAATTTTGTTCCGTTTTTGTATGCATTGATGTAGCTTGTTCTAGCTGTTCTCGAATAGCAAACTTTCATTTAAATTCCCGACCTGTATAATCTGCTGTAAATATATCGCGATCAGGATGCAGAATAAATTGAAATGAGAAGCTTTCGAAAAATTGTTAACATCTTTTGTTTGGATAGCTTTTTGAGCTGTTGAAACGCCAAGTTATGGTGAAGAATATAACCTCAAATAAGTGTTCAAAATGCGCTAGATTGCCGGAAATGAATACTAGAATATATATTATTCCCCGGACCCCCGGAATTTCCCGGAATAGTAACACTTCTCATAGCTGTGCCCCACCTCCACTTTTGAAAACCTTCCTACGCCCCTGAAATTGTTATTAGTCGTCTACTTTGGAACTTGTCAAAAACCAATAGTTAATTTATGAAACCTGAATAGCAGCGGGTATACAAAACGACCACAATTACTCTTCTGTTATTGATAGTATATCACGCTTGAAATAACTTTGTAATTCTCTCCATATAAAACTTAAGTAAAGCTGTTTCATGTACCGGGGACCAATTACACAGGAAGACGTCGTAATTTATTCGTGTTCGAGTATACAAAGGTCAATGATATCGGTCCGCGGGTGTGTCCCTTATACCCCATGGCCAGTGAAATTGGCCAATGATAAATCGCACTCACCTCTATGACCGTACATAGCATTATTGACCTTTGTGCCAGTGAACACGAATACATTATGACCTCTCTCTGTTTTATAATTTATTTTATATGGAGAGAATTACAAAGTTATTTTTAACGTGATATAGTAACTATCAATATCACGAAGTAATGGTAGTCATTTGGTAAGGTTCAGTTTGTTACACACTCTGCTAAAAATGCAATTAATGCCGAGCTAACTACTGATTTTTGATAAGCTTCAAAGTAGATGACCTAATTATAATGGGCAGATTTTGGCATGAACATAGGCATAGGAGTTATTATATGAATGATCTTTCCTTCAATGAGAGCACACATTTTAATAGCTGTATCCTCGGCTTAGGTTCCCTGGAATATCTCCAGAGAACACGAAAGAAACTCTTTCATGCAAAATTACATTAATATTTTAATGAATATCGACACCGTACTTCAACTGAAAAACAATTAAGAAAAAATAGTTTGATGAAGTATGGTACTACAACAAAGTTTTGCCAGTTCCTTCAAAAACTTTATATCCTACTGCTACATTTCAATACAGTACA
Organism: Hanleya hanleyi; assembly: GCA_036873755.1. Taxonomy (NCBI): domain Eukaryota; kingdom Metazoa; phylum Mollusca; class Polyplacophora; order Lepidopleurida; family Hanleyidae; genus Hanleya; species Hanleya hanleyi. The sequence continues at coordinate 94,307 of JAVTVY010021412.1, read as the reverse complement.
GTCAGTTTATAAAGTACAGTCAGTTTATTCTCGATTATCTCTGGTTCAACTAATATCCCTGGCTTCGAGCTATAGAATTTAAACTTCACATCATATATAATACTAATCTGGAAGACTTTCTGTCTGGAGGTGGGGGGGGTTAGAGAGAATGTTTCGCGATACACTGTATTGTTTGTGTCTAATATCCCTTATCCATGGACCAAAACCTGCATAAGCACAGATGATATTACATTGTTCGTATTGTACTAGACCTTGTAGGTCTCCGCCCGCTAAAGGAGAGATCTAGCCCTTAACCATTTAGTAGGACGCGTTCAACCAAAAAAATGTAGCGTACAATCGTCCTCGGCTAGAGAATCCGCCAAATCACATGCCTTAAATGCTTGGGAAGGTACGTTATTCTTACAACCACGATCATCTCAAAACGTACACTTTTCTGGAGTTGTTTTTGTTTTGTTTTGTTTTTTGTCGCACCTGCTCTGTTCCCCCTCGATTCCTTTTCGAAGTTAAGCGGACACGCATGCGCGTATTAACCGTGGGCAGCGAATGATGTTGCGGTGCGTAGACTTAATCATACTACTAAAGTCTGTCCATTTGAATTAGTCTTCTATATTTTGGAGCTTTTTAATAATCAGCAGTTAACTCTGCATAAATTGTCTTTTTTGCATTATGTAGAACGAACAGAACTCTACAAAATCATTTCCCCGTGATATCGATAAAAATCACGCTTGAAATAACTTTGTAATTCTCTCCATATAAAACTCAATTATATAGGGAGACGTCATAATGTATTCGTGTTGTCTAGCACAAAGGTCAACAATGCCCTGCCCTGTACGGTCATAGAGGGTTGTGCGGTTTATCATTCGGCAATTTCACTGGGCGTGGGATATAAGCGACACTCCCACGGACCGCCTATTATTACTGTATTCGACATTAATGACCTCTGTGCCAGTGAGCGCTGCATGAATACATTATGACGTCTCCCTATGTAATTGAGGCCCGGTACATAAACAACCTTACTGGAGTTTTATATGGAGTGAATTATAAAGTTATTTCAAGCGTGATGTATTATCGATATCACGAAGAAATGGTAGTCATTTTGTAGAGTTCAGTTTGTTCTACACGCTGCAAAAAAGAAAATTGAAAAGAAAAAGGGTTAACTATTGATTATAGACAAGCTTCATTCGTAGACGACTAATTAAAATGGATAGACTTTAGTAGTCTCCCTCGCTTTAAATCCGTGTAACGTCAATGTTAGTCACGTGTCTGCGCGCCACAACAACATTCGAAAGTTGAAAAGCAATCGAGGAGAAAAGATTCTAGCAAAGAGTATCCTTTGAGATGATCGTGGTTGTAAGCATAACGTACTCCTTCCCAAGTATTTAAGGTATGTGATTTGACTCTTGGTTGAGCCGAGGAAGATTGTGTGCTACATTTTCTGGTCGAACGCGTCCTCCTAAATGTGTGTGGAGAGAACTACTGGGTCTAGTATTCTACGTATCCAGTTGGAAACAACCAAATTATTTCATACACTATTCATGTTATCTTCCAGAATAAATATTTCGGCAGACTTCACAGAGAAGCGTGGGTTATGATAGCGTTCCATCGTTGAACCCTTCTAATTGATTCGAGGAGTACTATTATGGCACATATATATAGTGTCTTATGCGTCAGTGCGAATCGTCTGCTACTACAACATGGTAAATTGTGTGTGAAAACTTTCCTAGCGATATGTCATGTATGTTGGGATTTGTTCATTCATTTGTGAATTGATAAGGAAGCATAATTGTAAATACCTATCTCCATATATTGGCTGAGTTTTAACAACTCCCAAAGTATATAAATTCATAAAACACTGGAAACAAAATTCCATTAGGAGCCCCAAAAAGGTAAATGAGCTCAGTTACAATGGCAAATATATCCAATGTAAAAACCGACTCACCAGAGGCAAGTTTTTCCGCAGACGGCACATGTTAGGGTCAATGCAGACGGCACATGTCAGGGTCAATAAAAAAGAATGACGATAATTGTGGATCAAGTTGGACTCGATCCTTGATCATTTATCCGTCGATAATATTGCAGTTTATCTGGATCCTCTCTGATCCATGCACTGACTAATAGGAAGCTTACCCTTGAATGACTGGGAAACTATTGGCTCACCTAGAATGTAGTCAACCTTTCAATCAAGATTAACATCTATTTACTTCCGTATTGCCAAGATTTACATCTGAATCATATATCCAATGTTGGATCAGTCATCCAACAATTATAGCAGAACATCAATACCTTTCTCGTCACTGGATAAAAATATCACGTGTAAGTTGACAATCAACAGTGTGCTCTGTGCAATGTATATGGATGAATGACAATTTCTTTGGACGGTGCATAGAGCTTGCCAATCTTCTTCGGAACACAATAAGAATACGAGTATAAAGATTGGGTAATCATCAGTTAAGTTGAAAAATGGATCCGTGCATCTGGAAATATTTTTCGGAGATTCTGCTTTTAGAGATTTTATAATTTTAAATTTAATCATACCTAAAAATACAGAATAATTCCACTGATTTCAGTCAATCATGGCAGGGGGGCATTCGTGGCTATTGGGCGGAAAAAAACATTATCTCGTTTTATGTTTTGATAATATACAGTATAATTTTAACAGTATTAACCCTACCTGGTCTGGGCTTTTTGGGACGTATCCTGGCCTGCGGGGTGGGCTGGGGGGGGAATGCCCCCCCTTACGAATTATTTTTCTTACCCCTTGAGCAAGGGGGCTGAAACTTATCACACTATACCATTGTGTAAAGTTCCACCAGAAAATGTAAAAAGAAAATCCAAGATGATCGCTTCGATGACATCACAGTGACGTCATTTTCAAAAACGACATTATTTGGTCAATTTTTCGGTCAGATTTTTCGATTTTTTTATTTATGCAATTTCTCCGCAAAAATTGCATGATAAATTAGTAAATATTAATGTAATAGTTTTTGTCAACTTTTCATAGCGAAAAAGCAGACATTTTGAAGAAAATCGCCATCTTGTATTTATCCATGATCCTTTCCTGCAAATAGGCTCAAAATGACCCCAATATTATAAACGATAAAGTCACGAAGTTTCAGTTCTCCATTTTTTGTCGTTCCGGAGATAGCGCAGAAAGTTTGGTGGGGGGACCATTTCGACCCCCGCCCCTCAGGCCAGGTAGGGTTAAGGAAGCGTCCCATTAATCGTTTTTCCTTCAATCGAAAACTTTATCTGGTTTTCTCGTAGAAATCCCGAACCTATCGGGAAATCTTGGAGAAAATGTCAAGAGGAAGTTCTGAGGAAAACGAACTCGTTTTCAAAATTCTCGACCGATTTTCTCGATATCGTTTTTATTCGTCTTTTTTTAGCCTTCGATAATCGAAGGTTTTATGTTGATTGAGAGAAACTCGAGAAATGTTGATCGAGAAAGCTTCGAGAGAATATCGCGAAACCATCGAGGCGAATGAATACAACTACGTCACTGACATGATAACAGCTGTAACGTCTCCATGTGTGAGGGTGCTATATAATGTATATGCCTAGGTACAATTGAGCTGTAGCTGCCGCTTGAACAGTGCACTGCTAACGTACCATGTCATCACGATTGCAACTTTTTTTATTATACTTAGTACATGTAGTTATACATGTACTTAATAATTATCAGTACGGTTGAACATCTGACCGCCCAAACGAACCATTTCCTGTCTTGATTATTTAGAATCAAAAAGGGAATATCGGTGGCATTATACTTGTTTTCAAACAGGTTCTATATATAATAAAGGACATATGCATTGGGAATTACAAGCGTCTAGTCCGTCATTCATAATTCAGCCGTTGCCCATTAGAGAATATCCGCGTCCATAATCCAAAGACCTATTCCATATTCAATATAACAGTATTAGCACCAAATTCAAAAAGACAATCCTAGTATACATAAACATAGGCTTGTTTCCTGCAAGAGAGAAGCGGTCAACAGTTTTCAGTGATGCCGGCAAGACCTCATGATCTTCCAAAAATATCAAATCCGTATCGCTGATCAGTATTCTTATCCATAATATTCGTTGTAAAGTCGTCATCTAATGAATGGTGTATCTCAGTCACGCTTTGATTGTGACTGTTCATATGAGTACCATGAGGATCTTGAAGTACATGGGTTCATACGGCCCCTAGCCCCGGGTTAAGCGGAATTAGACACAAGTTACGAAACGTAACGCCATAGATCTTGCACGCTACGCTCGTATTTTGCTATCAGCATGCGATATGTATCGCAAATTTGAGAAACTTTGAGTGGAGGCGCTTGGTGGTGTAGCGCTGTTTTATAAGTTTCTGCAACAATGTTTTGTGACGTTGATTAAAATCGTCACATTTAACACAGGATCTACCAAATGCTACTAGGCGTGATATGTATACGCCATATGCAGGTCCCACTGGAATATTACTGTCCAAAAAGGGATAGTTTACGATGTCGAAATTGTAATCATCTCTTTTGTCATACAGTCGACGAGAGAGATGGCCCGCTTCATTTTTTAGAGATCTAGGTCTAAATATGATGTGCCTGTAGGGTTATCTGTAGCTTCCTTCAAATCCAGTGAAGGTGGATATCTATCCTTCACTGCGTCATTTATATAGCGATTATCCACAGCGAGAAGATCGTCTATATAGCGTTTGGTGAATGAGAAGGAACGGGCTTTAAATGGGGACCTATGTATCATGGGTCTATCAGTGGAACCGAGGACATACATGGGATATTTAGTTTTACATTGAACCAGTACAACTTTTCAAGGATTAGCCTGGTTCCCTAGTCTACGGGTATATGCCAGCAATGTAACATGCTGGGCAGTGTACCAGGCTTGGCGAAGTCAACACCGCCGCTACTTTCAATCGCTTTTTAATCGTTTTTCTCCACTGAGAACAATTCTCTAAGAAGTATCGACTTCTTCTCGAATGTAAGGATTTTCTCGAATGAAAACCGGTCAATGAACGAAAGAAAAGCGACTTCGGTTTTTGTGATAAAAATTCTCCATTCGATCTCGCTTTCGAAATTCCCGAAATCGCGAAAAGTTTGCAGGCTTCTCGACGAAAAAAACGAACGATTTTCGCAGACGCTTCCTAACTTGACTGCCAATTTCTGGAATATTACAGTTTTACATCACATCAGCCAGGTTAGATTCTTGAAATGCTTGGAGAACTAGCTCTGTGAAACGAGATAAGATAACTTCTACCATACATGTAAAAAGTGCACATGTATCACCTGATGGACATGATGACCAAAAGTGATCCATTTATAACCTACTAAAATTTTCTACTTCTCAGGAAACGATGGTATTGGTTTGAGGACCACATTTATCTTCGACTACAGTTATGAGAAAATCCCAAAAACACACCAACCAACAGTCTAACTGCGATGGATTCTAAAAAATGCGTCCATGATTGTATGAAAACAAGCTATCTGCTACTTTCTCCATTTTGGTTTCAATTATTCAATTATATCTAGCATCATTTGAGAGTGAACAAAACCAAGGGACACAACTGCAGTAACACATATTGCAAATTTTCCAGAAGAAAATGTAAGTTAACAGGTTTAAGTGCACCACTCTGCATTATACTTTGTAATAGTTCTATCATTTCCTCCTTGAACAAGTTCTGATTCGACATCGTGTTTGTCGATGTGTGATTAATTCGAAACAACAAAACGAGAACATACCAAGTGGTAATCAATATAATGATATTCGTGTATGTCTTAATAGTTAATCTGTTTAACTGCTCACGTGTTGAATACATATATGGTAAAATCAAGATTTCAGAGTAGAGTATCAGTAGCGGTATAGCTAGGTTGCTACATATGTAGCTTGCCAAAATGGAAGCAATGAATACACAATCAAACATAGATCTGATTATTTACTTGAACCACACAGTTACTTATACATGAATACTTGACCTTAACCTACTCATTCCACAAAATCTGATATAACTGGATTTGATTGAGTTTAAATAGATATACCTTTCTTGATTAGAAAATGCGAAACGCTACGCAATGATGGAAGGGGGACTTACACAATGTAGCCAATCACCGGCCCTGAACTTCACTTCCTTTCTGACCTGTCACACCTTTCTGTCCCAGCTAAACCAATCAATATCAAGAGCTGGTACTTCCGGTTGATCCTGTGCCCCTCTTGTGCAAGTCGTCCATTGACCATAAGTAATCGTCGGATATTTTTTAACTCACAAGGATTATCGATGATAATATAATGCCATATCCATATGGGAGATTGGGGTACACAGGGACATTTTCCACCTATTTGCAAAAATCTCTTTTATTATTATTGTCTTGTAGAGTAGCTTCTATGCTCTAGTTATTACTGATATTTAAAATAACATAATAATACAAACAATTCTGGAATATCTGTTATATTTTTGCTCCAGAATTTGTTTTTAAAAAGTAAAAAAAAAAATGTCCCAGTTTGCTACAGATATGGGTACACTGGGACACCCATGCACTGGGGTGCGGTGGGACAATTAGCAAAATTCATTCGAAATCGAGTATATACTATATGTTTCATAGGAGTTTGGAAGATTCAACAGCGGTAGTTAAGTTAGTTGCAATTTTAAAACCCAGCTTTAGCAGAAAATATATCCCAGATGCCACATTTGAGGTGGTTCTCATGTCAGTGAAAGCATTTGCATAGAAAGTGTTAACAAAACATATCCGATAGGATTGCCCGTTACTACTATCTAGGAAACAAAATAAAGCGCTTTAATAGCGTTTTAGGGTGAAAGTAAATTTCACCAATTGATTACTATTGTCCCAGTATGCCCCACCAAAAATGTCCCAATCTGCCCCGGGTGCATGATATATTCCGTTTTATGAAAAATACTAATACATACATCTGAGATAATAAATCGAGATGATTAAATTGAACGTTTGTCCTTCCTCTCTCAATAGTAACAAAAGAGCAATGAAGTACTGCTGAAACTTGGTAAAACAAAATAGCATCCACAGTCCTAAAAATTTACTTGGGCTGCTCAAAAACAATTTTTGTGCTCCTAATTTTTTACTAATGATAGTTTTCACTTGTTATCAATATAGAAGATGTATGGGGATGGTGGCTTTCTGATGATACTAATGTAATGGGCTTCCTGTTCTTGTCATAGGAGCTAAACGGCTTATCCCACTGTGCTTCAATCGCCCTTAAATGAATCAACGAATGGATTATTAATTCCTCAAATTATTCACAACCTGCTTTTGAATTTTGATTGCAAAAAAACTTTTGGGACCACTGAGGTTTTCCTTTAATTTTTCAACGGATTCATGAATACTGACAAAAGTAGGCCTATCGGTATGCTAAAAACTACTGAGAGCCTTCGATGCAAAATCAATTTATTCATGATTAATAATATATCCTGCAGAGAATAAATTGTTTACCAAGAATGACAAAGTATCCTCTTCACTTTGGGTTCAAGGCAGTTATAGAAGAAAACATGTATGAACAGATTACACTCTCCTCTTGCGTCACACTGAAAATATGAAAGACGGTAGACCGCATTTCTGTGTGATGTATATTGATCCCACACTGCAAACACTAATTGCTCCATTTATAAGCCAACAACATTAATGATTCTCACAGGCACTTAATGATTTTTTAATGATCCAACATAATTCCACATAATCTGACACATTATTTTGAAAATTTCGATGAGACAAACTTCGAGAAAGGAGTTTGCGGACCCATTGCAATTTTGGAAGGGCAAGATAGTTTTTATCCAATAAGTACTTCAAGGGTATATGGTCTCTCTAAACCAAAACAGTTTCCACGTTTGCACTCCTACATTAATTAGAAAGTTTAAAAATCAGAAGAAACTAATTTATTTAGAAATGGAAAAGGGGGATAACGCGATGTTGGACGTGATTGTTATTGTAACTGAATGGGCTACCGAACAACTTTTCAACATTACGGGTTATGAACCATTTACCGCTTCTAGAAAAGAAAGGAAAGGCGGGGGTTTGGTATTATATCTGAATAATGATTTCCACGGAACTGTGCGAGACGATCTCTCACATATCGACGACAATGGTGATTATGAATCTCTTTTCATCGAATCGCAAATTAAGGGAACAATCTATCTTGTTGGTATTATCTATCGGCCACCGAATAAAAACGTGGATAATTTAAATCGTAAATTACTCGAAATTATGCAGATCATTAAACGTGAAAAGAAAAAATGTGCTATTTTGGGAGACTTCAAAATAGATTTATTCAAAACCGATCATCATGCGCCATCTGAACAATATTTTGAAATCATGAAAACAAATTATTTCTTCCCTAAAATAACAAAACCGACCAGGGTCAAATCTAACTCTGCAACTTTAGTAGACAACATTTTCACAAATTTCCATGAAGGTAGTCTCCTATCCGGTATATTTTTCTGATGTAACCGACCACTTCCCGGTATTCCATATTAGTAATAATAAAGGCACCTCAGACTCGAAAGAATCTGCAATTAGCTACTGGAGAACATCTGCCGCACAAAAGGATACATTTATTGAAAAGATTAAACGTACTGGCTGGAATCAAATCGTCGCTCCCGATTCCGATGATGTAGATGTTGCCTTGGAATTATTTTTAATCGAATTCAGCACAGTGTACGACGAATGTTTTCTTTAAATTAAAGAAACCCTGGATAAGCTACGGAGCATTGAAATCTATTAGAGAGAAAAATAAATTGTTTAGATTACATATCAGCAGTAAAAGCGACGAAATCTCTCAAGAATACCGACAATATAGAAATATACTCAACCATACACTGCGCTTAGCTAAAAAGAAATATTACGAGGATAAGTTCAATGAATCCAATAACAATATAAAAGGTACCTGGAAGATATTAAATGAACTTCTAAACCGAGATAAGTCTAGTAAGTTGCCGTCGGTTTTCAATATTGATGGTCTCCAGATTTCTGATCCGAAAGTAATTGTTGATAAATTTAATATGTATTTCACGAATATTGCACAGGAGCTGGACAATAAACTACCACCCTCTCCATGTTCTTTTGAAGATTTTCTTGGTACGCCTGTCGACAATGATGTTCAACTTCAACCAAGCACCGAAAATTAAATTACAAAAATTATTATGGCCTTCACAAATAGTGCGCCTGGTGTAGACGGGATACGCATATCTCTGGTTAAATTGGTCTCAAATTATATAGCGGCTCCTCTTTCTGATATCATAAATCTATCATTTCGCAGTGGTAATGTCCCTAATTCTCTGAAAATTGCAAAAGGCACACCCGTCTACAAGTCTGGTGATAGGTGTTTAATTGAAAATTATCGTCCGGTTTCTGTCTTGCCATGCTTCAGCAAGATATTTGAAAAACTAGTTGTATCTAGAATGGTTGCATATCTCGATGGTAATCAAATATTGATAAATGAGCAATCTGGGTTTCGAACAAATCACTCCACCAGTCTTGCTGTTTTATCCTTGCATGAAAATTTAATGGCAGCTAAAGAAGCTAAACATTATAGTATTGCAACATTTTTGGATCTGTCGAAAGCGTTCGATACTGTCAACCATGCTATCTTGTTACAAAAGTTGGATCACTATGGATTTCGAGGTAAAATTAATGGCTGGTTCCGTAGTTATTTATCTTACCGGTCGCAAATTACCTGTTATAATAACACATTGTCTGTCTCCCTTAACGTGAGTTGTGGCGTACCCCAGGGATCTATACTTGGCCCAATTTTATTCCTTATCTATATTAATGATCTAATCAAGGCATCCCCATTAATGAAAACTATTCTCTTTGCTGACGATACTTGTGTTCATTTATCTGGACCTGACCCGGTTGTTCTCTCAAACACTATGTCGGCTGAACTACAAAAACTCAACAACTGGTTCTTGTGCAATCGGCTGTCTTTGAACACAAGTAAAACAAAGTTTATGATCATAAAACCTACGAGGAAATGTGTTCAATTGCACAATATTGAAATAAGTATATCTGGAATCACTATTGAAAAAGTGGAACATTTCAGATTTTTAGGTGTTTATATAAACGATAAATTAAACTGGACTGCACACATTATTGAGCTATCGAAGAAAATCTCTAGAAATATCGGAGTTATTAACCACAGGATTTTAATCATTTTTTTTTCTCTGGAATATGTGTCAGAAGAGTTAGTACTTAATTAAGAAATTTAAAAAAAAAAAAATTCTTGTCCCCTGTGTGCGTATTTAAGCCTTTTTGACAGCTCTATTTAGCTCCCAGTTAGATATGCATATTTGTGGAATGAAAGCGAGGCCGCCAATCTGTGACGTCACAGGCGCGAGAGCTCGCTAATGACAGGTAGCAATTTATTATGAATTACATACTGGGAGAGATTTCTTTTAGTGGCATTTAGAAGTTGGGAAGTAGATAAATATACAAATTACTTATGGATAACAACTTCTAGTTTATTCGGGACGACGTTTTGATACAGATATCGTTCTCTAGACAATGAAATCAATAAATAAATAAGCAGTATATATTCATCCCCATTGCGTATGACCTACTGATCCAGGAACCCCACCGTGCCTTGAAGCCCACCTTGTTAATTAATATAATAAATTGCCCGTTTTGATTATCTAGGTTATACCTAGGATTCATTGTTTAGTATCTGCGGGTGCAAGTTTCGGGTTATTTTAGGTTGAAAATTATTATTTCTGACCAGCGAAACCCTCGTCAGGGAGCCTACGCATTGACCGTTATGGTCAGATTTTTTACGTTTTCAGTATTTCACTGATGCTTTTACCCAGCCTATAGCATAATTGTGGCTGGCTGGTAAAGCTTTACGGCATGTATGTTTGTGATCCAGTATTTCTTCAAAATCTTTTTCAGCCATCTCGTGTATGGATTGAAAGTCGTTAGGTAACGCATACGTCGTTTCAGTACAGACTTATTCTGTATGCCCTCGTTCCCTTGAGGTATTTGTTTCTGTCAGTAATTTTCCGAGGCAGAGTATCCTTTCTGTTTTAAGCTTTTGCTTGAAGTGTTCTGAATAGTCTATGTAGTCTGCAGTATTATTGCAGTTTCGTATATATATTTTCAATTCTCCCGTAATGTGCTGATTTACTGTGTAGGTATTTGTAGGTTTCAGTTGGCTTTGTTTAGCATTTCACATCCAGTACTGAGTCAGTCGAATATCTTTTCCCCTTGAAAACGGCAACGTCTAGATAATTCGCCTCGTTTTCAGATACTTCATACCTGAATTTCAATAGAGGATGTGCGTTTTTAGCCATCTCAAAGAAACTCTCAGCTATTTGCCTGTAGTAGTATGAAGCCATCATCCCGAAAAGTTTCTTTCGTCCTTCTGTGCACAAGATTATATTATTTGCGTTTGAGAAAACGAGAAATTTGACAGCTGGTTTTTGCCTTCTCCAGTTTCCGTCTAGCCATATTGTCTATGGGCAGTGTATATCTCTCCGTGGCTTTGTGCCGTGTAAAGAGATGATATTATATGGGCCCATTGTATGGCACAATAACAAAGTACCTGCGGGTTCAAACTGATACGGCAGAACGTCAAGATGTCCATTTATGTGGTCTGTATAGATCACCATCACTGGCATATTCCTCCATGGTTTCGAATCGTTTTCGATTAATTATACAGCGATATACGCGATGGAGTAATCGCAAATCCACAGCTTAATATATAGCGCTGACAGCTGTCCGCAGGAGACGGTCGCCTGTCTGACGTCACAAGGTCACGTGACGCCTAAGCCCATTAACAGGTTAACTGGCGGAAATTGAGCTACAGGTCTCTAATTAAAAAGACTTAAATACACCCACAGGGGACAAGGATTTTTTTTTAAAAAAATTCTTAATTAAGCACTAACTCTTCCGACACATATTCCAGAGAAAAAAAAATATTGATTAAAATCCTTTAAAGAACATTTGAACAAAAAGACGTTACTTATTCTCTATTATTCACTCATTTATCCAAACATCTCCTATTGTAACTTGGTATGGGGTAATACATATCCGTCACATTTGAAACCACTCATTACTCTGCAAAAGAAAGCTATACGTGTTATATCCTTGTCTGGTAGACTGAAATCCAAGCGTCTAGTCCGTCATTCATAATTCAGCCGTCGTCCATTACAGAATATCCGCGTCCATAATCCAAAGACCTATTCCATATCCATATAAGAGTATTAGCACCAAATTCAAAAAAGACAATTATAGTATACATAAACATGGGCTAGTTTCCTGCAAGCGAGAAGCGGTCAACAGTTTTCAATGATGCCGACAAGACATCATCATGTTCCAAAAGTATAAAATCCGTATCGCTGATCAGTATTCTTAATCCGTAATAATCGTTCTAAAGTCGTTATCTAGAGAATGGTGTATCTCAGTCACGCTTTGATTGTGACTGTTCATATGAGCACCATGAGGATCTTGAAGTACATGGGTTCATACGGCCCCTAGCCCCGGGTTAAGCGGAATTAGACACAAGTTACGAAACGTAACGCCATAGATCTTGCACGCTACGCTACGCTACGGAACACACAGCCCCTCTGTTTATCAGCCTAAACATTCTTCCACTCATTGTTTTGAATGACTATCATATACTTCTATTAACTCAAAAGTGTATCCATCACACAGATATCGTATTCGTCTTCGTTCGGTCAATCTTCAAGCGTATTACAGAAGTTCATTTATATCGTACTAGAAATGCCAGCCTTAATTTATATAGACCATTTTATACTACGGACTTCGCCTATTATTCACTGAAAATAAAAGGTCCCCGTATATGGAACGGCCTGCCCTCAAAATTAAAAGACACTGTGTCAATTACAACACATATAAGGGAAGTGGGAAGAGGTGCCGACATACTGACTGCGTCACATGACTTCACAGAATAGTCCTCTGGTTAACCTATTCTCAAGTCAAAGGTGAAAAGCTATTTACTAAAATCTGATGGTGGTGTTTGAATATGATATTGTTTATATATTCGTTGGAGGAATGCATGTGGAAACATATGTAAATATGTAAAATTTTCATGTTCGCCATTATTAGCTATTTTTTAATTTATGTTTCTGTTAAAACAAGCCCCATCGGGTTTTAATCCCGCCAATAATTATTGATCTATACAATGTTATATCTGTTTTATATTTTGTTATTACAGACCTGTATATTTTGCTTAGTTGGTGAATAAAAATGAAATAAAAAAAAATGAAATAAAGCGGTGAGACGTGAGAAATGTAGTATCCGGATCCATGCTTGATCCATGCCGGGTAACCCCAAAAATACATCGTATAATGATATTAATCGTAGAGGGAAAATGTTAATCCCATCAAGCAGCTACCACACACTAAGAAAATGGTGAATGAGTGGCGGATGTTGGAGGAATGACGAGTAAGTTTTGAGGTATACATAAGAATTTCCACTTACCGATAACAGAAATGTCGGCCCATATATTTGGATCACAGTCGTCTGGTCTACTCACGAAGGCAGATTTGAAGAGAGCCACATCGTAAAACATTACGCATGACATCCAACCCTTAAAAGAGTCTCCCTGTTTGTCAAACGAGGAACCAATTCTAAGAGATCCGTCCATGTTCAAGATATGCCCTGTGGAGAACTCAGTCGTGTCATAGATTTCCTTCCCCTTGCTGTCCAGATACACCGTCTCGAGAGCTGGCCAATCTTTGCTGTACACAACACCCAGGAAGGTCCATTTTTGATTTATGAACACCGACGTCTGCTCATGCGCAGCTAAGAATTCTCCGTTGGTGTTGTAAATCTTGACGATTACTGACGTTCCACTCTGTAGAACTTTCAAGCCGGGGCCTGCTACTCCACCCTCGAACTGCATTATCACTCTTTCACTCCCACCGGTACCTTCAGGCTTGAGATACAACATCCACGAGAAAGCCGTACCAGTATTGAGGCTACCATCTCCCGCTTCAACTTCGATGAAGGAGTTTGCAAACCCATCAAAGTACAAGGCTTCCGTGCCAGTGTTTGGACCAGGAGTAACAAAGCTTAGCCCTCTGACCCTAGCCTCCAGGTTTCCCTCTGGAACACCGATAGCTGAGTGGTAAGTTTGGTGTAAAGGCCAATACTGAGATGGAAGCGGTAGACGGCTTTCTCTTGAGCAGGTCGTTGAGCATTTCGAACGCGGTCCACCACAGCCTGGGGCTGATGAAGAAAATATATTCATTACGAGAAAATTTTATAGGCGAATCAAGATAGATAAATATAAGTACATGGTGGCAGAATATGATGCCAATATGCATAAAGACTATAGCTAAAACATGTCATTTAGGATGTTTGAAGTTTCGAATTATAGCGATATCGGATGTATGTGTTCTCCCGCTTTTTAACCCAACGCTTTCTAACTCGCTTTCCCTCGCCGTATCGAGAGATATTCACCCAGTGTTCTATTATGGACGCGAAAATTAGTCATGGACGACGACTGGCTTGTGAATGTAGGATCTCACGCATGTATTTGTGATGAGTTGCAATAGCCAAGGGAACAGAAGCCAAACGCTGACTGGAGGACGGAAGCGTGTACATCTACTAAACAAGAGCCAGTCCCAAGGTGTATTCCATGCCACGAAGATCTCACAGTGAAACATATTCTTATCGACTGTATAAATTTTAAGATTGTAAGAGATTCGTTTTATCGAGTAGCTACTTCAGAAGATCTTTTTGAGAAAAATGGGTTTGTTGTATAAGTTTTAATGTGTGTGTGTTTTAATGTGTTGGATTACTAAGTTATTAACGTGAATACATAGAATTTTGTTTGATCGTCGCTATATGGCTGAAATATTGCTGAAGGTGACCATAAACTTTAATTCTCTCTCTCTCTCTCCAGAAGCTTGACAGACAGACAATAAATGTGGATGATGTGCTTAATCCTATATCTAAGTGAAGGGCATTTTTGGCGTAAATTGTGCCTTGAGGAATATTGAGAAGATATATCAAAAGCTTAACTTTAGGGTATCTGGTCGAGCCCACACCAAAGTGTGCGCTTCAAAGAAATGTCTTTAAAGATCTCCAACGCTTTATATAGCACCAATGTTAGTCTGACATGTAGTCCATACAAGATATTGTATAATACGGATATCTATTGAATGTAGGGTCTGCTAGTTTAACCGGCAAAATCTTTAGCTGCCGGACCGAAATGCCCGGCAGTCACAAAGCGATACTTTATACGCCATTTTTCTACCCAAAACAATGAAACCCAGCTTTTGAGTTAAATCACAGACTTGAAAACCCGTCCTAATCATTCCGTGGGTAGTTTATTCGAGCATTTTCACAGCTTTCCTGAACCGAGACCAATTTTTCGCCATGTTTAAATTCTTCAGCCAATGAAAATCACTATTCCGCTACATTCGTAATTATACGGTAAGAATTACGAACAGTAAACATATTTTGCTGAACAAGAGTTCATAATGCTTCCAGGGATTCAGAACAGCCTAAATTGAAGAAAATATATTTATATCCCAAAAATGATAATATCGTACATAGGACGAATCAGAGAAAATAGTTCCAATCTCGTCATCGATCTCCTCAACGCTGGTTCAAATTGATAACCACGAGGATTGTTTCATCATACCGGTATATAAAATGTAATGTAATGATGTAATAATTGATAACAGATGTCCGTAATTATGAGACGGTCTTATGTCAGAGAGACTGTACCAATCATTATATGATGATGAACATACAACGACTGGAACTATGTGAAGGATAACGTTATTCTTCCGAACGGATTGGTTTCCCCGTATCTAGTAATATTAACTTGTTCTGTGTGTTTCTTTGAGTGTTTTTCATGGTTTTTGGTTTCTTGCAAAACCGAGATTTTGGATTTTCGGTAGTTTTTCAGTTTGTGCAGGTTAAACGCCAGTATCCTTTGGGTTTTTTTTTGTTTTTTTTTTTCAATTCCAGAAGAAAAAAAAATGACACTAATTGAAATCAATTAAGATTTATTTTCCAACCTGCAAACGACAGAAAAAAATCAATATCTCGGTAAGGCAAGAAACGAAAAATCACGAAAAACCATGACAACCGACCAAAAACAATACAACCTACCTTGGCAGACGTGTAGTAGATACAGTGTCAAGACAGCGAGAGGAGAGTTTAGCACAGTTGCAGCCATCTTAAGTATCAGTCCTGATCTGGGTAGTGAAGATCACAGCACATTATGTAGGATGATAAGTATTAACACAACTCAATAATTCATCCATCTACAAGTTTGGCCAAGATGGACTCGAGACCCTTAACCCCAATAATGGATCATTGGATCGTTTTGTTAAACGAGATCCTGTAATTTCTTCAAGTTTACTTTCGATAATCAATCACGCAGCGTGCTAGTATACTGTTTTGGAGGTAAAAAAAAATCAGTATTGAAGACAAATGATGCCGAAAATGAAAATGGGAGAAGAAACCAATACTGGTCAAAATTGTTGAAACAATTACCACTCAATATTTCAATTGTTTCTTCTTTGCACTTTCATCTTTGCATGGTAACATTCTTTTACTTTCATACCACGAAATCGTACTACTCTCAAATAATCAAATCGTTTTTTTGTCCTGTTTTAAAAAACGTGGAAAAAAGACATTCATTCAAAACGAAATTAATTCCAACTCGTTTCTATAGAATATTTTGTATATCAGCTACGATATCATTTTGCCTTGTGTATGAATGTCAGAAAGTTAACTGTAATTGACTTTGTCCCCGGATTAAGCGAAATTATTTACCAAATGTAGCACCACAAATATTGCACACTACGATCAATATTTATAACATATATTTAAACATGTCAACCAATGCTTTGCCATATTGTCTCTTTTTTTAACACATTGGCTCAATAGACCTAAACCCTGATGACGTATTATCACTCTTACAATCACGTGATGAAATCGTTGCATCCATTCATCCACATCACAAGCGTCAATTATCCTGAAATTTAGCACCGCGTATGTAACACGACACTAATTTAATTGTTTACGCACAGTATATGTGCCGCAAGGCGTGAAGTCCTGTATGTAATCCGATACACCCAATTAAAGCTTACTCTTCTGTCTGTGCCAATCTAGGGACCTCGCGTTAGCAATTAAATTGATGTCGTGTTACATGAGGGAGGTGGCATGGTCAATTGAATTGTATCATGATCCCCACCTGCCATTCAGTTGTCATGGATGTAGATTGCATTATGAGATAGAAGTGGGATAAAACGTCATCAGGTCCCAGGCCTGCTGTCTCTCACGAGTTGATCACCTGGTTTTCAACAGAATATATGTACACAGGTTTTCAAGCAGCAATATTGGGTGTCCAAGTTGTCGAATCCGGGTGATATGTTACTTGAACACCTGGGTATCATACCTGGTACATGTAGGCGTATACAACTGTATATTAGCTGCTTCAATTTACAGTAAAAGAGGTTGTAACGCAGATGAATGACTTAACATCACTAAGAAAAGATTGAGTCCTGAGACTAATGTACCCCTTAACACTATCTGATCTGCATGGAACCCTATCCGCCCCACCCCCTGTTGATTTTTTGCTCCTATCTCCGGAACGACAAAACATTGAGAGCTGGAACTCCGTGACTTTTTTCGCTTATCATATTGGGGTCATATTGAACCTATTTGTATAACCCCCAGGCAGGGGATCATGGATAAATTAAAAATGGCGACCATTTGGGACTCACAAAAAGTGAAGTTTTCGTAATTTTATTTCAAAATTCCTGCTTTTCTGCCCGGAAAAGTGGATAAAAGCTATTTTATTTCACATCAGATTATTATTTACTAGTCTATAATGCAAATTTTTGAGTCGAAAACATAAATATTTTTTTTTTTAAATCTGACCCCAAAATCGTCCAAAATGACGTCACTGTGACGTCATCGTGGCGGCCATCTTGGATTTTTTTAGCATTTTCTAGTAGCGCTTGACCGAAAGATATAGCATTAGGGATAGCGAAAATAAATAGGGGGCCCATTTTCCGCCCCTCCGCAGGCAGCGGTATACCCCAAATCGCCCAGCCATATATGTTTAAGAATATTCTTGCAAACCGTTTATATACACGACAGATTGACATGACACCTTAGTGACGGGACGACTGATTTGCATATTTCCAGCTGGGGTTGTGAAATGAGAGTTGAAATATTTGTCCCGACTCCATCTGCATAAGTTTGCCGCTTTCTAGTACCGGTACACACACCTTCGCTTTCGAAAAATAACATCTCCAAACTATTTTAAAATAGGTCGTTTTGATGAACAGTTGTCTCTCATATAATATATGTCCATATAATATAGACACTAACATGTATGAGGTATACGAAGAGACGTGTGATGCGTATTTGTTTTCACGGATTTAAAATCGTGGAATTTATTAATCAAACTTTAGAATATAGTTTTTGTCAAAAGTGAGATTTTGTGTACAGGAACATTAAACTTGAAGTTTACAAATGTTTACGATCATCCGTTATTAACATATCAACATTTAATATGCCACGACGTGATATAATATGTCTGAATTTTCAGTTTGCGGGAACGTGATTATTCCAAAATATTGACGAAGAGAAAATGCATCTATGGGTTTAAATGTGTTATCCATGGTGTTACTCCAATTCTTTGGTAACATATCTGTTGTCCCGCAGTTCGAATACCTTTACATAGGCAAATTCCATTGCAAACCAGGTGATTCAGGAGAACCAATACCTCGTGAAACCCGATAGAGCCACTGTAGAAGTCAGTTACTGCCCGGACGCGGGGTTTGCACGGCCGTCTCAGGCGATAACTATTACATATTCGGGACTGAAAAAAAGATTTTGAATAGAGGAAACTCACCTTTTTTTCTACATGCTTTAATCCAGTAAATGCCAATTGTCCAGATTGTTCTCCCTCTGGTGGACGTACTGCACGCAGTTTCCTGATAATCTCAGAGTAAGCGACAAACAAACAAAAGGATGCTAGATCGATTTTACATGTACCCTATATAATCCAAACAAATAATTTCAGCTCCCCTGGAACGAGTTCGCGAATTTCCGCGTATTGTTGACTGAAAAATTAACAACAAGTAACAATTGTTAGCTGTTTGAACATGTATACGCTGCTTGTGAAGTTCATAATGACCTTATTGTGGTTTGCTAATCATACGCAGCTTCAACCATTGTAACTCAATCCATTCCTCTGTTGTTCTTAGGTAAACAAGTTGATGGAACTTCCTGCTGTAAGCGATCTCACGGGGATTCTATCTCGCGTCTGCTCACGTTCTAATCGACAACAAACGCCATCTCCCTCACTCAAAATTATCAATTTACCTCAGAGAGTTAATCAATAAGCTGTATATGGTCAAGTTTTGCTCAGTTGGAATCCTTCCAAGTTGATGAGATTGTTTTTGGTTCAAATAAACAGACAATCCGTGCACCGTCGACAAGAATTTGTTTTGACTGCCGTATTTGTGCTTTCATTGATATCTCGCCTGCTATCATTGTTGATCGATATCGGTGTGATTTCCACAGGTGACTTTACTAATACTGAAACAGATAATGATCAATAAAAAAGCATGTATTGCAATAAACCACATTATTTTAAGGTCGTGGAGGATTCAGGACATTTTTGCAAATATGCATAAAACAGCAAATACACATGCCAAGTTAACATGACGTGGCGTGATTTAGCCAGGTGGTGCGGTTGAATTGCCGAAAATTAAATATTACCTATGACAGATTGTTTTTAGTTGGCATAAAGAAGAATATTTTGTTGTAAGTAACTGAAATTGGCAAAATCGCCGCTTAAGGGTGAACACACCTATTTTTCTCCGTAAACATATGAAGATCGACCAGAACAGAAATCAGATTTGGTCCATAAACATACCCCTTGATCCATGGATCATAACATATTTAACTCATTATGGTCGACTTTCATCATACGTTAACAGTGAGAAATGTAATCAGTGGTTTTGCACAATGCTCTATACATATATTTTGTTCGTGTCCTGTTCTCGTGGACGCTTCGTTCCCGAGGCTCGTCCTCTGTACAAATCATTGTTGTTTGTGGAGAATGAAGAATTTGGTCGGCGCCGGACCTCACAGACTTGTATTCTGAATAAGAACTCACGTTCTACTGTTATTTTTCCCGTTTGAGTCGATTCTTCTTTCTAAAGGTCGCATAGCTTATCGCTTCCAATCAGATGACTTAATAGGGCATTTATATCATTGCTCTCGAATATTTGTGTCTATTATACCACTCAAGCGGGCATATCATTCAAGATGTCCACATGAACATCTACGATAAAAGCGTGGGTGAGATACAAATAACCACAAGGATCATTTTTTATTCTTGTGGTGTTTTTAGATATGCAATCAGAATATTGGCCTATGGGGTCATATGACTTCTTGTCAGTGCACGTTGATATGTTGCTTTTAATTGTTATCTGTATGTGGTGACTGAGATTCTCTTGGTGGACGTTTCGTCCCCGAGGCTCGCCTTCGGTAAAAATCATTGTGATTGTAGTGTGTTACTGTAGTTAAGATGGAGAATGAAGCGGGTTTTTTGGCGTCGGGCCTCACAGACTTGTGTTCTGAATATATGAACTTGCGTTCTTGTGTTGGTTTCCCCGTTTGGGTAGTTTGTTCTATCTAACGATGACATAGTTTATCGTTTCCATCAGATGACTTAATAGGGCTATTTCATAACTGCCCTCGGATATTTCAATCGAATACCGCTCAAGCCGTTGCTAGGGCCGTGCGGGCATATCATTCATGATGGCCGCATCAACAGCTACACCAAAATTCTGGTTGAGCTACAAATCATCACGGGGATCATTTTTGGTTCTTTTGTGTTTTTGTGGGGTTGACGAAGTCAACCCGTACTATGCTAACAGTCTGTCGATTTTGATGTGTGCACTACACTTGCGTGACCTCTCCATGACCTCTGTACATTGCCTCAGTGATTCGGTCGTGCATAATGAAATCTACATTTATCTCCAGATCGATTATGTTTTTGAACAGTCGACAACTGATATTTATCCACACCAATTTTCTGAACTATAGAGATCATGATACTCAAAGTGAAAAATAGTGGAAGTATTGTCCTACCAATATCTTTAGGCCAAGTTTGAATGGGATTATGTTTTATACGTATTACTTTTCTTCGGCGGTGAATCGTTGTAACCTATTCCCAACGTCGTCCAATACTCGCCCAAACGGACAGACAGCAATAGAAGAGCGAGTTGTTGGTGTCAATGTGTGACCTGGATACAGGGTATAAATTTCATCGAGATGCCGCCATATTTTCCAACTTCTTTTATACTTGGAGATAAATGTAGATTTCATTATGCTGACTACTGAATTCTAGATACGTTATCCAGGATTCTTAAATGCATGCACTTATCACAAATTATAAAATCAAAACGTGTGTACCAACTCTGGCGAATATATCAAGTCTGTAAAATTACAATCTAGGCGTGACATAATCAACTTTTCCAGGGAACTATATACAACACGAGTAGTTGTTGTTGTTATAGTTTATCGAATAATTTTTACGAATCTTTCTGCGAGATTTCCTGGTATGTTTTATAATTTCTTGTGTTGCTGATGAATCAGCTATTGTGATTTACTTCGAGAGGAATGAACAGATTCTTCTTTCCTAGATTCCTAGGTATCATCTCATCATTTCTTCTGAGTCGAGTTGGATAAATTATTTGAAAGCTGCACGTAGACCTACACATTTTGTTCCTGTTCTCTCTATTTAAATTGAGATTTTTGTTCTCAAATTCACATTTGTCTTGAGCTGTGAAATCTTTGGAGTTGAATATCATGGAGTTGAAAATCTTGGAGTTGAAGATTTTGGAGACGAAGTTGATTATCTTGCTTTATCTTATGTATAATGTAGTCAGGTATAATGTAGATACCAGATTTAAAATCTTGAAATTGGCGTTTGGATATGTGAATACATACTCCTCAAAATGAGTGTTTCTCTTGATCAGCATGGACAGAGTATTGACTAACATTTAATAAATTGCCAGATTCAACAAGCAAAGTTGACCAGACTCCAGTCCGACATGCAGTCCCTACTTTATATTACTGAGTTTTATTGAATGTAATTATATTCAATAGAAATCAATATAGTGAAATATGTTGTAAGGGCTGCATGTCGGACTAACCAGACTTCTGCTGTAAGTGATCTATGCATTTTTAATTAATCGCATCACAAATTTTACAACCAATTACAGGTTTATAGCAGTCAAGAAGAGATCAGATCCAGGTATTCATACCTTTTAAGTACATGGATCAACGGAAGCCCGACATATGAGTACTTTAATTAGATATGCCGTCAGAACACGGGCCTGCATCTTTTCCCACCAACTTAATGCTACGCTTACTGCTTAGCGTGGTCCAATACCCCCACTGGACAGATCGGTTGAGTCCCACGTCAAGAAAATTATCTAACCCTTACAAACAGTATAAACAGACGCGCTTGTGAAGACCAAATTGTTGCATACATTACAGTATGTAAATATTTGATAAAATTCACGTGTAATGGATCTTATTGTTATCTAGACTAAAATTATATTCACGGACACGGTGTCTTCCCTTTCCTTACAATAAAGCGGATATAGATTAATTTTATCATCTTCGCTAGCTTTGTGATGTAGTATACTTGACTAGCGAAGATGCAGTTTTTTCTGTGTGTATCGATCAATTCAGTTATTAAAGTTGAAACGTTTTTACTTCTATACGTGGGATAATGGATGTTTCAGATCCACAGAGTGCGCAGGGTCCCCAAGACAAACTGTCAGGCTACTGGGAACGCACTCGGGCACGGATCCTGGCCAACGAGGGAGTTCGATTCAACCTGTCACCTTGTCTGGATCAAGGAGGTTGGAAAAGAAGACCTGTAATGACAACCAAAGCAAATTAATGCAATACTGACATATAATTCTTTGAGCAGGTATACAGGATTCAAATCGTGGTAGCGTACAATCTCTGCAAAGAAGATCCCTACTCTATGAATTATCTGTACTCTTATAGTTATCATTAACCGAAGTTCAATAGAAAATATATACAGAATAGATAGCCCTAGCTATTTCGCGAGCAGGCCTGGTCACGACCGGTTCTCTCATGGATGGGTCCAGCTTCTATCTTCCTTCCCCAGGGCTTTGCCGTAGGATCCAGCGTCTATCGTCCTTCCCCAGATATTCGTGGAAAGGTCCAGCGTCTAGCTTCCTTCCCCAGGTCTTCGTTCATTCCCGTATGGATGAACACTGCGTCGTGTCTCGTCTTACACGACTAGGCCCCTCCGTGGTTATGTCCGACGTTAACCAGAAGACTATTCTGTGAAGCCATGTGACGCAGTCAGTATGTCGGCACCTCTTCCCACTTCCCTTATATGTGTTGTAATTCCTTCCCCCGGTCTTCCTCCCTCGGGTGGTATGGACTTCTCGTCGTCGTCGTGTCTCGTCTTACACGACTAAGCCCCTCCAAGCGTTGATAACCGTCAATGGATGCGTAGGAATACACCCCCAGGCTTAAGCGACCCCGCTCACGGCGACTCACTCCGCGGCCCCGCTACAAGGACGAATCATCAAGGCTAGAGTTCACGGCTACACGGTCCACATAGGATCGGACATCGATAACACACGGTGAATAGGCAGGCACCTGGTCTAGTAACCCTCTTCCTATATTACTGTATGGGCACCTGGAATCGGCACCCTCCTTCTATACTACTGTATGGTCAACTGGTATAGGAACCCTCCTTCTATACTACTGTATGGTCAACTGGCCCTTGAACCCTCTCTCTATACTACTGCATGGTCAACTGGCCCTTGAACCCTCTCTCTATACTACTGCATGGTCATCCGCAATAGATGGGCATCTGGTCAAGGATTCCCCCTTATATACTACTGTATGAGACAGTAGTAATCTATGATTGGCCGTGAATTACTCAATGTATGTACAGGGTGGTGAGAGACTATGCTTATGGAGGCGTGAATGGATAATCTTTTATCGTGCGATTGACTGGGTAGATGTATATTTATCAAGCTATAGGCTCGAACCTATAGCTTGTGGGTGTTAGCGTGAATGTATTTCAACCCGTAGGTTGTGTATATTTAAGTACGTGTGTGCATGAATAATTGTTTAGGTAGGAACCGTATATGATTTGCCTAGCTGTACCCTCTTCACAGAGACTAGCGTCTCCTACTGGATACAGCTTAATCGATACCATAAAGGTATGGCCGTGCTATCAACACTAACGTCGTTAGTTAATTCCCAGAGCTGAGCCTGCACTAGCGTACAGTAGAGATTAAGAATAACCATTGACGATAAGTGTCTATACTCTAACTTCCAGCGCAATACCCATACAACTGTGCGATACGGTTGAAATAGGTAGAGATCGAAGTAGAGTAAACACAGCCCGGACGTGTTGAATGTAAGTGTGTGTAAATGTATGCAATGATGCTATAGGATTCGGCGGCGGCACTTCTCCAATTCGGCGACCTGGTCGCGGCCCAGCGGCGGCACAAATTCGGCGGCGGCACAAATTCGGCGGCGGCACTTCTCCAATTCGGCGACCTGGTCGCGGCCCGGCAATGTATTGGATTTCTTCTCCCCAATAGATTTTGCGTGTGCTCTCACCTCGATGTTTCTGCTGGTCTCTGGCGTTTCAGCGGGAGTCCGGCTTATATAGGGCTACCGCTCTTCTGTGGATAAAGGTAGAAACAGACGTCGAAGATACCAGCGCCCTCTTTATTGTCAAAGTACAACACTTCCCGATCACTTTATCTGGACTTCGCTGGATAAATATGGCTATGGAGGAACAAACCATAATTCATAACGGACATCTCAGCTTCCAACTCTCTCTAGTTAATTCATACGACGACCGCAAAGTTCACTGTCCTAATCTGCATATTCTCTGAAACCGACTTCCGGATTCCTGACTGACGTCATCTCAGCGAAGCAAGCGAGGTCCACCAGGGCCCCTTTCACCGTCCCAACTGATCGTTTGAGATAACTTCCCCGGGATTTCGAGGCATTGCCTGTCTCCCGGATTATTATAGTTCATTCTAGGAAAATTACAGCGTTGAATTCCATCAGGTAAGTAAACCGCACACATAAACACAATGTCACTTTCGATTTCACACTAATCACCAGCTGTGATTTATTAAAGGGGATCGCAAGGGGTCGTTGTCAACCTGCACTTTCGTTACAAAGTGTACTCTAGCTAATGTCCACTTTTTTGTTATGCCATCCAATTGACCATACTTAATAACGAAAATCTCGACACTCATTCAGTAGTTTGGCGACAGTATGCGGAAGGGAATTATATATAGGGTCCCACATAGGGTAAATGACTCAGGCTTGATCTCACACTTACATGATGAAAAGGGTACCTTTTATTCCCACAGTGACCTATCATTAGTCATACTATATAAATAACCTATATAGTCTTTAGCGAATGCCAAATCAGAGTGCAGACTGTCGTTTTCAGCACTTGACGTCGAGGGGAGATATTTGTTGTCATTCAATTTCTCGCCGGTGAACTGCAAATGCGAAGTATGTTCTACAGGGTTTGTGGGAGACCATACGTATCTTCAGATTCCTGAAAGATAGTAAATGTGACATCTACTTTCCGGAATCAGGGAAGTGGCATAATACGTGCTGAATCTAGGGCGTGTTCTTCTAGGATTGCCGCGTAAGTGTCCACTGTCAGAGGTGAACCCATTAGTTGGACCATTCCTTTTTCAGCTGACTTTTGTAGACAAACTGGTCCTCTTTTAAGAAAGCTCTTCCTCTAACGCAAGCAGTCGTTCATTTATTTTTCACAACTCAGCAAATACATACATGTAAAAGCGTTGAGACAGAATGATACGTACAGAAAATTCAGTAGCCGTTTCACTCACAAAGAGCAAGAGTGATTAAGTAATCTCGTCATTGAAACGAGAGGTTTTAGGTAGTTGTTAAAACAATTCGACTGGAGCACCCCTCAACGTTAGCCATTGACAAATGAAACAGTATCTTCACAGTTCGCAAGCAGACAATTCAGGAACCTGTGACAGAATCTTGATAGTGAACTCTTGTATCGGATAAATTCTCGAAACAATAGGGCATTTCAGCAACAAGGTTACCAAGATCTGCCGGAATAAAACAATGTGACACCCAATAACAGACACCAGTGAAGCTGAATGCAGTCCATCGGATGGCGTCTAATATAGGTAATCCATTTGCGCACGTTGCCCTGGAAACATACAAGACTCCTCAACATACTATATTGTATAAAATACGATTTAGAGGATTTCGCATAACTTGATAATGAGATGAAGCTTCTAACTCGAGAGAAGGAAAATACATCCCATCCGAGCCTCCTCTTTTCGCCAATATAATTGAAATCATTAATTTAATCAATGTTTTAGTAAAAAATATCAACGACAATTTGATTGAAACTTTGCTGACGCGCTTCATCTCTGCAGTTTCGAGCGTCGTGATTGGTTAGTCTGCGTCGCATGCGCTCATCCAATATACGTATGTGGGATGACGTATGCCAGCCGCTGTTAACGTGTGATTTGAACACTGAGTTATATGGGGAAGATCAATACCAAAACGTTAAAAGGTTCACAAGAAAAAGAAAATAATGTGACCGCCAAACAACAGACATCGGATATATAAGGAATAAGCAACCCATTTACCCACGGAGTAAAATACATATACATGTATAGGATTCCTCAAGATATTCCGGAGGAAAACCTTATACAAATGACCGGATCAGCAGTTACGTGTTTCTAGTGTTTAACGTTCTGGTTACTGAGGGTACATTCTTGATTGCTATGGGAATCATCCCACCAATTCAAAATTACACTATTCATATTAGCCGTACTTCCAAAACCAAGCTATTTCTGTTGATGAAAACAGTGGCATCATGGTTGCTATGGAATCCATTTTGGATGGTGCGAAAAGCGTGGGAAAATATCGTAAGTGTCTTTTGAGGGTTCTCCCTCATGAAATTGTCAATAGTGTTCCGGTTGCTATGGATTCCGTATTGGTATCTAACGTAGGATTAATGAGATTTATTCATAAATGCAAGAGCCATGGTCACCATAGCAGATAATATGTGGAGCAGGTTTCACTTTGCGCATTCAGCATAATGTGTGTGTCTGAAATTGTTAAATTGTGATTAGTCCATATTTTGAAATAGTGTCCTTGAAAAATGAGAAAGAGCTCTCCGTTTATTTCGACGTCAATTGCACTTTCATTATAGGTACCGCCTCGCGGTTATGTAAGGTGGTTAATGCCCCGCGGTATTGTGTTATATGAAACTACCCCATCGTATTAGGACCGTACTAGTAATGACTCTTCAATGAACAAATTACCGTTATATCAACAGTATTAGAATGCAGGTAAGAAAGGAATATACACATTGCTTGTACATTCCTGGGTTATAATACTGCATCGAGTAACCTTGGTTGATATATTTGTCAGGAACATGTGGTGCACTATACACCACTAGCATCGATGGATATTAGGCTAATTAAATTAGACTTCAAACATATCCATAATTTTAAAACGACGGCCTAAGTTAGATTACATGTTCCCTAGTTCCCCAGTCCAGGGGCACTAATAATCCTCAGGCCCTATAATTTGTGTTTCATGTTCCAAAAGCTTCTTTCTATCACTCAGCATGTTGATAAGTATGTCTGATAACGGGAACAAGTAAAAGTTTTCTATGGCTGTGTAAATGAA
The DNA here is from genome assembly GCA_036873755.1 of Hanleya hanleyi. Classification (NCBI taxonomy): domain Eukaryota; kingdom Metazoa; phylum Mollusca; class Polyplacophora; order Lepidopleurida; family Hanleyidae; genus Hanleya; species Hanleya hanleyi. The sequence goes on along the minus strand of JAVTVY010021412.1, from coordinate 66,568 downwards.
TGTAACTCGGGTAAGGAGCCAGAAAACAGAATCCAGACAGGGAAATGCCACAACTGTAAACTCATGTTGAATAATATGAAAGTGAAATCAATTCCTGTTACTGACTCTCAGCTGCTACCAATTGTATCACCCAGCATGTTAATAGCTATGTCTGATAACGGGAACAAGTAAAAGTTTCCTATGGCTGTGTAAATGAATGTAACTCGGGTAAGGAGCCAGAAAACAGGATTCAGACAGGGAGATACCACGACTGTAAACTCATGTTGATAATATGAATGTGAAATTAGTTCCTGTTATTGACTCTCAGCTGTTACCAATTTATATACCAAAGAAATATTTCACCCACACAAAGCGAAAAGTTAATACAATAGTGCACTATTCAGCACTGATCTGTGCTTGTATGTGGGAAAGCTGTTTCAATTATCTTTATGGGATGCTGTGGATAATAAGAAACTTCATGAGTTTAAAAAAATTGTAGGATATATTCATCTGAGTAGCCAGAAGCGTCTCGATTGGGCCATGATCAGGCGATGTAGAATCGGCCATAGCCCATTTACTCACGTGCATTTGCTGGGGAAGGAACCGATCCCAGGGTGTATCCCTTGCCACGGGCATCTCGCAGTGAAACATATTCTGATCAACTGTATAGATTTTAAGATTGTAAGTGATTCTTTTTATCGGCCAGCTAATTAGGAGATCTTTTTGGTCGGCCAAAAGAAGACTGTATTTTGGGTTGTTTGAGAGAAATCGTTTCGTTGCATACGTTTTAATGTATGTACATCGTTTTGGTGTGTTGTGTTGATTACTGCAGGATTGCTGGGCTGTTGACTTATTTCTGTTGGAATACTTGTTTGATCGTCGCTATATACCTGAAGTATAGCTGAACCTTAATTCTCATTCTCTCTCTCCCTTTCTCTCTCTCTCTCTGTCTCTCTCTCTCTCTCTCGCTCCATCTCTTCAGTACTATTATGTCCCTTTTTCCTTTTGAAAACTACTTTTTGGTCGACATTTTCGCGATTGGGGCTAAAACGAATGTTTTTTTGCGTGGACTTCAGGTATGTCAATAATGTTTATGGTAAGGATACCGACGATTTTTTGGCCGCAATGCAGATGTGGTCAGTCAAAAATCAATCCCTCGTAAGGATCAGGATGATACTATGGCGCAACACATTACAATGTTTTAATGATTAGGTACAGATATGACTGACCAAATACAGTTGAATTAAGAGGCCCGAGCTTGAGAGAGAAGATGCTAGATTTTCGTATTATGAATGAAAGCTCGTGTGAAACACGGACGGAGCATTTCCCAGAATATATGTGTAGTGCATAACTAGATATGAGGGAAGAAAATTTCTTCTTTAATTGTAGGTTAGTGTTGACAAATACATGTAGTTACCTGTAAGTCAGATTTGAATTTTCACTCAGACATTAATGGCCAAAAATATCGGCCATGTTTTGATGTTTCATTGTAGCTTTTGGTATCACTGATGAAACATTGGCAGAACAATAGAGATGTGAAAGTATATGTTTTCGTGCGGGTCTTTATGTTGTATATGAGGCAATCTTAGTAAACTGAGATATGGTAGATGATTGCTCATCGAAATACTCTCTAGGTTGGTGATACAATTTTAGTGTTCTTGGAAAGAAGTTCAAAAGAATAGTCAACCAATCGACTGGGAGTAGGTATCTAAGTTGTAGATTTATTATTCAAAATGCATTGGTCATCAAAATATGTAGTTGGCCAAAAGAACCATCACAGACAATTCAGTCTGTCTGGCCAAGGATTGGTAGGAAGGCATTGAAACTGACTGATTCGTCTTGTATTATTCTAGATGTTGTCATTTGTATACATTTTCATATACATCAAAGTTTATGGAGCTGCTTTTGTGATATATTTTGATGAAAATTACAATTAAAATGTTCTTCAAATTAGTTGATTTTTGGTGTGCTACATTTCGATATTTGAAACTGAAATAGTTCTTTGAATAGGCAATATGGGGTCTTTATACCTGTAATCTGAGCTGTTAGTGTCCATATTTCTGTTTTCCAGTAAAAAATATTGCCATGAGCCGGGCACATCAATGTAATACATGTAGTACGAAAAGCTTCGATGTTAGAAAATCCTTTCCAGAACTGGATGCTTTTGAAAATTGACGAAAGCTGACCAACATACAAATTATTTTCCATGGTAATACCCACCAAAACGGACAGAAAGTATGCAGGATGACCTTAAAAACATAAATAATTTTTTATAATTTACCAGTTTGTTCAAGATTGGTGGCAGGTGAGTACAAAAACAGGCACATACCAGTAGTGTTGCTCCTTTTACAAGTCTAACATTGTTATGCAGAGAGAAGTCCAGGAGAACACATGGCATAATGTAGTCTATGTGGCTGCCATTCAGTGGCTTGGTGCATACATGACCACAGCAAATACAAACAGGGAACTCGTTAATATCTTGCCGTAAGAAAGCAGAAATGCAGTGTAAGACGGCACTATTTTTGACCAGAATAGTATATTCAGCACGGGTAGTACAAATTGCAAACAAGGCCTGCAACAATTTCAATAAGTGGTTTTCAATAATTTATGGGTTTGATGAACTAACTGAAGGGCATTCGACAAGAGAGACTACAAACCTGTAAACTACTAAATGAGCAGTGTCGCAAAGAATTCAGTTAAAAAAAATTGTGTTCATTTCAAGACAATGTGTCTATAAACTGTACTGCTATTCGCTTTAGTTGCAGACCAAAAAAAAACGAAAAATTTAATTGGTTATACATAAACATAAAAGTTTTAGTACCAGATGAGTTCTAGAAATCCAATTTTTGCTCAGTGATTTATCCATTATTGCCAGAAGGTTAATAAAAATATGGTACTTAGTGAGGAATAACTTCAGACATCACAATGAGCGAGCTAATAGTCTGTGGACCAAGTTATCAGGATTTACACTAAGCTTGGTAATATGGTGAACTGCAAATATGTAATGTTTGATAAAATACGCTGAACAGCAGAAGCTGTCTATGAGCAGAAGTTAACAAAACTCAATACATCTGTCCTTAGGCAGTCTCTCGTTTATAAGGGCCTCTCCATCGTCAGCTGACTTCCCCCCGGGAGTGTTATTGATTACTGTCCTGGAAAATAAATAAGTAATAGAGAGTAATTACAACGCAAGTGGGAACAGGTGCCGACATACTGACAGAGTCACAGGACTTCACAGTATAGTCTTCTGGTTAACATATTCTAAAGCACATACCAAGAATCTAACGATTCGTGATATGTGTTGTATCTCAGGTACGCTTTTATTGTACCTGTTCATGTGGCAACTTGGATGACATGACCATACGGCCCCTAGCACCGGCATAAGCGGTATTAGATACAAATCTAGAGAGCTATGATGGAAATGCTCTGACAGCTCGTATATTGGTAATTGGTGAGCTGTGTCGCTGTGACAACTCGTACACTGGGTCGTCAGATGACAATGACGGCATTTAACACAAAAGACTAGTCTGTAAGGCCCGATGTCGACCCAGCATCAACTTCCCACAATGCCAACATATATCAAAGACCAAAAGGTCTGTACAGGGGGCGGGCCTGGGGGACGAAACGCCCACCAGCAGAATCTCGCCATATACAGGTAAAAATTACAACGCATATAATATCGACAAGAGTGAATCACTCTTGCAATACAGTGATCACTCCCGCAATACAAAATCTAGGAGAGTGATAAACAGCCCTTGCAGATTTTACAGACTTGAGAGCCTGCTTAGGTCCTCAAACCCAGTTTCTGTCCATTCTGAAATTTCCTGGGTAAGGAAATAAATATCCAGGCGGGGAAATGTCCTAGATTCATGCATGCCAGGCGTTGTCAGAAGCGGTTATTTACAAATGTCACTGTTAATAAATTCAGTAATAAATTATATTGACCGAAACGCACAAAGAAGCAAGTTCCCAAGAACCATTGTCTATAACGTACTGGAGTGAACAAAAAAAATCAGTCTATGTAAGAAAAAACTTGATCAGGTTTTAAGATATCAAAATGCACGACAATATCACAGAATAGGCGGCGAGTGATACTATGCGACGACTATATACTTAATATGCCATTGACACAATTGAAATGGCGGAAATCTGATTGATAGCCAGTCGGTTAGTTCGTCAGCCGCCAGTCAGAACCAGGCCAACTACTGGATCGATTTCAACTGAGAATTCTAAAAGTTTGGATGTGCGAAAAACGGGCTATCCAAGATGATCGACAATTATCCATATTACGTTAAACTTTTCTTCAGTTTGTGTCACTATCGAAATGGATGTGATTTGTCCTATTTGTTATAATATTTATATCCCTTGATTAATATCTATTAATATCTATTTGCTAAGTTTGGTCATCCATAAAGAAATGCTGACTAGTTTTCACGTCAACGTGGGCGATTATTTGCGTTTTATAGGATAAATATTGAATAACCATGCCAGTGGTGTTCGTGTAACACTTGCGAGGCATTCAATATACTCTATTTCCGCATATATCAGTAATATTATCATATATTATATGACTGGGTAATGCAGACAGCATCGAGTGTTAAGTAGAAATCCTCAGTGAGAGATACGAAAAGAACACAAAGGGCGTGGGTTTGGGGGAGGGGGCTAATAATCCGTGACGTGCATCAAAGCAGCGCACGGATTTTTGTTGTGAATTAATAAACATAAAACAAAATAAAACAACATATGCAGGATTTTTTTCGCATTAATAAAGAAATACATCGACAAATTATACAGAGGTGAGGAAATGTGCAGGCGGAGAACTGTCCGGAGGGGAATGTGCTAGTGTGCTAGTGGGGAAACTGTCCAGTTGGGAAATATCCGTATCAACATGCCGGATGGAAGGCTAAGAATGCCCCTTTTTCTACAGAGACTAATGGCGTACACTTTATATGATAATGGTGAAGAAAAATGTTCCAGCTGGGTTAAAAGATAGGAGCCGGATACTAGCTACATCAGATTTCATACATTTGGTCAATGATACACAGGTGACCATATACCTGTACAAGAAAATGTCAGTAATCTCAGATTGTGAAGTTAGCAAAATTTCATAAACTATATCTATGTTCAGCTAATTTATACAATGTAACCAAGACCACAGAATTATGCAATTCAATCAAATGTTAACCTGTGCATATTTTTGACTGTGAAATATCACATTTATACAGGTTTAACTTGAATTTTCAGCATCAAAATAAGAAGAAAACAAATTCTAGATCAAAAGGAAATGAATTACAGATCCAGTCATATCCTAAGCAATGTTCTATGAACTGGAATACACCAATACGCAACTTCTCTCTGTTCAAATTTGTCAGTTTTTTATTCTTGTAAGGCGTCCCCTTTCGAGCGGCCAAAATGGTGCACTTAGTGTAAAGCTAGCAACACCAAAACCTTTTCAGCTCTGTGTCTCTCCTGCAAGATCACTCTACCCAAACTTGGTGAAAATCGAACTTGCAGTTGGAAAAAAATAGTGTCAGAAACGTATATTTTGTTCGGGACTAAAGTGTCATCTAGTGATCAAAAGACACATGCCAATGCATCCAGGCAAATTCCCCAGACCCAGGGAGATATCAACCAAAGTATTACTAAAAAATCTCCAACGGTTTTACAGATATGGCCGTTTCAAGCGGCGGTGGCAAATTCTAGAATTCAGCGGCCACTGGTAGCAAAGGAAATAAATTACAGTTTCAGCCAAATTAAACTTGTATTCAGCAACCTAGATTACACTAATATACAAATTATCTCTATTCAAATGGGTCAGCTCTCATTTTATGAAAAACGCCACCATTTGAGTTACCAAAGTCGTGCCCTCGGCGTCACTCTAACATCACCAAAGCCTGTTCAACTCTGTGTCTATCCTGCAAGATCAATATACCTAAATTTCGCGAAAATCGTAAAATCCGTTGGTAAAAAAGTCGTATCAGAAAGTTTGATAATTTTCATGACTACAGCGCCATCTAGTGATCAAGGAAAATCATAACCATGGAAACATAACCCGATAAATTCTCCAGACGTAGCTACAAGTTCGACTAAAAATCCCTCACGGTTTCAGAGATATGGAAGTTTGAAATGGCGACGTCGCCGGCGGCTGGGTAGTTTCTCGGTAATACATAAGAGCTTTCACTTTGTGAAATGCTCTAATTGTCACCTAGGAGTGATGAGAATCCCCGAATGATTAACAGTATTTTCTGTTTGCTCTTTTTCCCCCCATCTTGATTTTGGAATTTAATTTACAATAGTGACGTGAAATAACGACAGCGAACGGCTACCACAAATAATCGCTTATGCTATTATAATTCGTGAACAGAGTTGCACACACATAAAAGCTCCTGTCCATAACCGTAGGTTAATACAAATAAATATCTCGCAAAACCATCCACATTAAATTGGTAATGTGACGAGCAATTTTGCAGCCGACTTCTGCATAGAATCTGTATTATTACGTTACTTGGCATAGCAATGTATACATCCCAAAGCCTGTAGGCTCTATTTTTATGTTGAAGACACTTACACACCTTCAGGGAGCACTCTTGTTAATCTCGGCTTCCTGATTAATATCCTGAAAACGGGTTTCGTAACCAACTTTGATCTGATATCGCAGTGAACATTTTATTGTTATTAGTGACTTGTTTGTCCATGATATATATGAACGTCTCACATGTTGTAAGATCCGTTGATATCGTGACGTCTATGGTCCAAGGAACTGTCCCGCGTATTTAAAAAAAATGGACTCAGGTTTTTTTGACATGAATGTATTCCTCAACTCTGGAACTCATGCAAACACAGTAAATTATATGGATGAAATAAGTTTAATCAAATCAATCCGTTTCAATTTTCTATATAGTATTACAGAAAGAAGAGATGGTTTCAAGTTTCGTACTTTGATAACTTCGAAACAATATTAATCTGCCCGAAAATGACATGCATTTTGAGCTGTAATCATGCTCTGGATACAGCCAGAGCATAACTGCAGCACCTGATTACAAAAAAGATGATTGCAGACTGCTGTTCTTGTCTTCCCGCAGTGGCAGTGAAACAGAAGAGCATGCATATCAATCTGATTAAAACTCAGATTTAATAACCGCTCCTCTATCGGACATGTCGCTAATTAAGATCTTGGACAGTCTGTATCTTAAATCTGTCGCGCATGTCAGACTGGCGATCAATCACTGTCCAACTTCAACGGGCGAATAGGTGCCTATCCGAGCAAAAAATAATCTTCGGTGATTGCTCATGGAGAGAAAGAACTTCGTCAGCCGCCTGGGTTGGATTTTTCTGCGCCTCGTTCACTTCAGAAATAAACGGATAGGCACGTATTCGCCCGTTGAAGTTGGAATGTGATTGGTCACCAGTCTGACATGCGCGACAGATTTAAGATACAGACTGTCCCAGATCTTAATTAGCGACATGTCCGATAGAGGAGCGGTTATTAAGTCTGAGTTTTAATCAGATTGGCATCCATATTGTAACGATCACACACTCTGGCCACCATATAATGTAATTGAAATACACTATAATGATGCTCAGAACATGTACCGGTCAGGATAGCGGTTAATTATACACTTCTCGGACATCTCAGTACTTCTTGGTACATCTCGGTACTTCTCAGTACGATACTTCGATATAACGTCTAGGATTCTGACACCACAGATATAGAGAGATATCTGAACTCATAGGATAGGATAGGTTGAACTTAAACTGCATAGATGAAGTTGACACCGTGTTCAAGTTTCAACATAATAAAGGTATGGTTTTATTCGCCATAGAAAACAAAAGATATATATTGTATAACGTGACGTGGACACTCGCATTAATATATAACACATGAACTCTCATGGATGGGTTATGGGTATTTATGGGCGGTTACAGGTCTCTCATCATCTCTGTATACACTTCCGAATAACACCACTTCAGTGTAAATAACCTGTAACAGCATACAGGTGTTATGGGTTTATCACTGTAATATACCCCGTAACTGCTTACGGGTATTACGGGTTTGTTATGGGTATACTACACTAGGTTTGCTTGTAACACAGGTACAACAGCAGAGTAATACCCCGTAACTTCTTACGGGTATTACGGGTTATAGACTTGTTATGGGTTTTTATGGGTTCTGGGTTTATTCAGCTATGAGCACTCAAAACATCAGTTGCATACATCCGTACCACCCCGTAACTTCTTACGGGTATTACGGGTTAGGATTATTCATCTCTAATAGTCATCATAGGACAGATACATCTGTAACACCCCGTAACTCTTTACGGGTTTCTTACGGGGGTTACGGGTTTCTTACGGGTTATGGGTTTGTTACGGATTATGGCTTTTTATGGCTCATCTCTAAAATGTATGGGACATCTGTGTGGTGGGGTAAGGCTTCTTTATTTGTCACTCAGTGCCATATCAGTGTAAGAACCCATATTGTACCTTATTGGCAGGTCTTCTCAGTGAGGGACCGCACTGCGGTGGTCTAATGGTTAGAGCGTCGGCCTCGTAAGCGGTAGGTACTGGGTTCGATCTCAGGCCGGGTCGTACCTAAGACTTGAAAAATGGAACTTGTTGCTTCCTCGCTTACGCTCAGCATTAAGAGGATAGAACAAGGACTGGTTCGGTCGGTGTCAGTATAATGTGACTGAGTGGGGTGTCATGTCTGCCTACGGCATGATATTTCAGTGGGACAGCACTATAAAATGGCAGCATTAGATCTGCTCTGTTACAAGTAGGTTCCCCTGCCCCTCCCCCTCCCTTCCCTTCCCCGTCGTGATATAGCTGAAAAAATGTTGAAAGCGACGTTAAACCCTATTCACTCACTCACTCACTCACTCTTCTCAGTGAGAAAGCTTAGAGCAATCTGTCATCAGTGAGAAAGCCAAAGGCTATCTGCTCTCAAGTCGTCTTGTCATCGTATTTATACTCTCCCGCTCGTGCGGTCATTCAGTACAACTCCACCTATCGGGAACTTTCCCAACTACCAAAACACTGTACAGCCACCCATAAAAGTTCACTCTACGGCTTATTAAACATTTCACAGTCAATAATTCCAAGAGAATAAATAACTCTTATGTCTCTGAGACTAATCAGATCGTTAGTTATCACTAACAGTGACAATAAATAGTTATAGCAAGATACGAATCTGTCCAGATATGTCACCATGAAACAACATGGCGGACATCGACCAGAACTTGTCAGCAAAGATGCATAAAAATAGCTATAACTCCATAAAAGAATTATGTCATCACCTGTAAGCAAATGCTAATGATCTGTACCAAACACTGATACAATCCATCAAGAAAACAGCTGTTAAAATTACTCTGAATTGATCAGGTGAGTGTTTTACAGGCATAAACGAAAATTAGGCCATCGATAACACATTTACATATTATGCTTCTGTACTAGAAAAACGATCTCAATACAACTATCAATAGAACAAAACTGTACAGCATAAGCTGGTCGTCTCATTACCCTCTGCTTAATTGTCAGCCTTCCACGTCGACAATAAACCACAAAAACAACAAATCTAGAACTTCGAAACAGCAGAAAGTTACATTACGCTTACCATTTCAGCAAAAATAGATATACATGTACATTACTCACTGTCAAAATAATACCGTTATATAAAATTCTGTGCGGAGTAGGTTCTCGCCAAATAACATTTCAAGTTATCCCAGAATTATATACAGATTACAGGTACATGTATTGTAGTCTAAATCTCGACATTAACAAGTAAAAGTGGCATCATGTAAATGTTTCACCATAATGGTTCAATTGGCTTTTACAGTTATATTTAGCACAATGAATATAACATGTATCTCAAATGCATTTGTTTTCTTCTTCCAGGTTGACACGTTATTGTTTCAATATGCCCTGGCTATTGAATATAACGGACAAGAACAAGCGGAGAATCAAGACACAACTTCTTTACTTGGCGCCATGTACATTGACTACGACCTTGAACTCAATGTGACTATAAAAGCATTACTTTCACATGAGACGGAAACGGACTCCTGTTACATCTTTCTTCTTTTATAAAATTTAAACAAGATCTCATAACTAGATGACTAGCCTCTCTGGAACGTACTTTATGACGAGTCTTTGGGTGTTCATTTTAGAGTCCAAATAGTTTCATGACTGGATTCAGTCTGGTACGATTGTTAATCAAATGAACAGTCTTTGCAATATCTCTGTGATAACTTTAACACGAACAAACAAGAACTCTTTAAACATTAATCAAAACTAATTATGCGGCTTTCACTAATAAACACTTCTAAACTAAACTGACTTGTTTGTTATTATTGTCTCTTCCAGGCTTAACTACTATAGAGTGAACGATGACCAACCTTGATGAATATTATTGATTAATGTCCTATACACTGGGTTGGTAGTTTTATCATTTATCGTTTACACAAAGTCCTGGAAGCGCTTTGGCTGTCGGACTTCTCTCCCTGATCTAGTAGTTCTGATGGGGGTCGGAATTCGGCTCGACGGACGAGTAGATGGCTGGACGGCAGTTTCACTAATGGCTGCGGGTGGTGATGGTTGTTCAGTCTCTCGTGGACCCGGCCGACGAGGTTGACGCGGTGGCGATACTTCAGTATCGGCGGACACGCGCGGTTGGTAGTTCTCTTGACTACTTCGAAGGTGCCTTCGGTTGCGCCTGAAGGTTCTGTTGTCTTCTGTAATGACATCATACGAGCGCTGACCGTTTTGTCGGAGAACTTGGGCTTTCTGCCAGTGTTTGTCGTACTGACGAATTGGTTGAATCCTCACGGTTTCACCTTCCTGTAACGGTGGAAGATCTTTTGCTCCCCTGTTGTAGTAGTACGCCTGCCTTCTCTTGTTTTCTTTCAGTTTCTGACGTACATCCTCAACAACTTTTGGTTGAAGAAGTTTTCCACTCATCGGTAGCAGGGATTTTGTCCGGCGACTCATTAAGCGTTGAGCTGGGCTGGAATCCATGCTTTGTGTTGGCGTGTTCCTGAAGTCGAGAATAGCTAAGTAAGGATCAGTCTCTGCTCTTTTGGATTTCTTCATCAGTCGCTTGGCTGTCGATACTGCTTCCTCGACCTTGCCATTGCTCTGTGGGTATCCCGGAGACGACGTCAAATGTTCAAAGTCCCATTCTTTGGCAAATGCTTTGAAGTCGTCCGACGTGTATTGCGGTCCGTTGTCCGAGATACATGTATCTGGGATGCCGTATCTGGCAAACTAACTTTTGAGTTTATGTATAACAGTTTTCGACGATGTCTCTTTGAGATAATCCACTTCCCAAAAGTTGGAGAAATAGTCGACTGTTATCAGATAGTCCTTGTCGTGTAGCGTGAACAGGTCCGTGCCAACTTTTGCCCAAGGACGATTGGGGACGTCATGTGGTAACAGAGTCTCTTTCTGTTGTTGGCACTGGAACGTTTTACATGTTTCACACTTGTCCACGGTATCTTTCACCTCGCCGTTCATTCCAGGCCAGTAGACACATTCGCGGGCTCTACGGCAGCAGCCTTCAACGCCAATGTGGGAGGAATGTATCCTCTGTAGCATGTCTTTGCGGAGACTCTTTGGAATGACGGCGCGTTCGCCTTTGAAAATGATTCCGTTTTGGACACTGAGCTCGTCGCGAACGTGAAAATATGGGAACACCTCTCCTGGAAGCATTGTCTTGTCTTGGGGCCATCCTGACTGAATGACGCGTTTCAGTGCTTGGAGGGCTTTGTCTGCCTCCGTATGTTGTTGTATGTCTCGGAGACGTGGCTCGGATATCGGCAGATACTGCACCATATTCACAGCCTCAACTTCAGCTGCCAATCGGCTGGGAGGGTCTAGTAGTGGTGCTCTGCTAAGTGTATCTGCCAGGTACATGCTCTTTCCGGGACAATACACCAGGTTGATATCGTACACCTGGAGGCGCAGTAGCATTCGTTGTAGTCTCTTTGGTGCAAGGTGGAGTGGTTTCTTGACTATCACTTCGAGAGGTTTGTGGTCAGACTGGACGGTCACTGGTCTGCCATACGTATACTGGTGAAACCTTTCCATTCCGAAAACCACCGCGAGTAACTCTTTCTCAATTTGAGCATATCGGGTTTCGGTGTCTGTCAATGCGCGACTCGCGTATGCTATGGGTTGACCTTGCTGCATCAGTGCTGCACCCAAACCTGCTTCTGATGCGTCGCACTGTATGGTGAGTTCCATGGAAGAATTATAATACTTCAGCACTGTGGCTTCTGTAATCAGTCTCTTCACAGACTGGATAGCTTCATCATGATTTTCCTCCCAGTGCCACGCTGTATCCTTGACAGTGAGTTTTCTAAGCGGTTCACAGACGTCACTGAGCTGTGGCAGAAATTTGCTGAGGTAATTGACGACTCCTAGCAGTCTCTGCACGGCTGGAACATCATTTGGTGTGGGCATGTCTTGCACAGCCCTCACCTTTTCTGGATCTGGTTTCAGTCCATCTGCCGTGATGAGATGACCAATGAACGGTACCTGGGATAATCGTAACTTGATCTTGTCCCGGTTGATCTTGAGTTTACGGTCTCTACATCTCTGCAGTAGATCGCGTAATTTTCGATCATGATCCCGCGTTGCTTCTTCAACGGTTTCGCCGACACCAAATACCAGAATGTCATCGGCGATGCTCTTGACGCCATCAAGGCCCTCGAGAGCTTGATCTTGACGACGTTGAAATTCCTCTGGGGCAGAAGATATCCCAAACGGCATACGGCGCCATCTGTATCGTCCAAATGGTGTATTGAATGTAGTCAGATAGGAGCTTTTCTCGTCAAGCTCCACATGCCAGAACCCATTACGTGCATCCAACAAACTAAACACTTTGGCTCCATGAAGTTCTGGTAGAATTTCCTCTATGGTTGGCAATGGGTAGTGGCTCCGGAGGATAGCCCTATTCAAATCCTTCGGGTCGATACATATCCTCATTTTGTTTGGCTTGAGCACGGTGACCAAGCTCGAGACCCATGGTGTAGGTGTTGTGACAGGCGCGATTATGTTCATTTGAGTTAATCGCTGCAGCTCTTCTTGAAGTTTCCCTTTTATTGCTATTGGGACTTTCCTTGGAGGGTGTACCACTGGCGTTACCGTGGGGTCTAGCTCCAAATGGTATTTCCCCTCCAGTAGACCAGTTCCTTCAAAAACGTCGGCAAACTCTGTTGCTAGCTGATCAGCTGTCAAAGGTTTCTCGACAACATGTTTTTTCTCTACAGTCATAATGTTCTGATATTGGATCTTGATCAGACCCATCTGCTGCACGGCTCTGCTGCCAAGTATTGGCACGCAGTTTGCTTGATCCAAAACAACGAACTCCGCCCGGTATCGTTTGTTGTCCTTCGGATTAGTCATCTTGACTTTGCAGCGGCCCAACGGTTTCAATGTTGTTTTGTTGTACATGGATAACACTTGATCTGTTCCCATCATGTTGTAATCTTTCAGGTTACCAAGATCCTTGGCTGGAATAATATTGCACGTCGCACCTGAATCAATCTGGAATTTGATAGGTCGACCGTCTACCAACATTGTCGCGTAGATCTGCTTGGGGTAATCTTTACCCGTGACCTGATTGATGTGTTGCCAGTCTGGAGTTAACTCTAGCGATTTTATTTCAAAAAAATCATCTTCGTCGTCGTCATCACTCCAGTCATTATTATCCAGGTGATGTACTCTGCGCTGCGTTGTGTTGGCAACACACATCTTCTCAAAATGGTTCTGTGTGTTACACTTTCGACACATTTGTCCGAATGCTGGACATTTGTGGCGTTTAAACTCGTGTTTCCGGCCACAATATCTACATTGTCCGGTTTTCACAGCGTTGTAAGCCCCAGTTGGCTCTCTATCATTGTAAGCTCCAGCTGGCTTCCTATCGTTGTAAGCTGGCTTCCTATATCTGTTTTTTCCTCTAGTTTGTGCCCTATCTCTGCTGGCATACTGTTTCTGCTTTACAGCATGTACTGCAGGACTTTCTAGAGTTTTAACCTGTTCCTTTGAGATTTCAGAGGCACGACAGATGTGCATGCATTTCTCTAGCGTTAGCTGGTTTTCTCGTAATAGACGTTCACGGACAGACGCATCGCGAATCCCACATACAATTCGGTCGCGAATTAGCGAGTTTTGAAGCTGTTCGAAATTGCATGTTGCTGCCAGAATTTTCAATTCTGTTGCATACTTGTCAATGCTTTCCCCAGATTCTTGACTTCTGGTGAAAAATCTGTATCTTTCCACCGTTTCATTCTTACGGGGATCACAGTGTCCGTCAAACGCCTCTATCACTTCCGCCAGCGTCCTATCTGCGAGTTCGGAATCAAATTGTAGCGTTTCGTAAATCTCTCTACCTTGATTACCGATAAGATAGAGAAGCATTTTGATTTTGATTGTTTCTTCCCTATCAGCCATGGCGAGTTCTGTGTACAGCACAAATTCCTCTTTCCATTTCTTCCACACTTGGGACAGGTTTTTTGTGTTCATATCAAGCCTGTCTGGCGGTTTCACAATTGACAGCGGAAGGATTTGTGGTGGTGCTGCAACTGGTTCTCCCATAGTGAATATGCTGTGTTATCGAGTTGATTCGTTTAGATGGAAACACTTTTGTTTACAGTGTAGTCCTCAAAACACGTTTATTCCTCTTCAACACATTCAGTAGAGGTTGTGATGACGTGTCCCGAATGTTCAATTTCGAAAATCACGTTGATTTATCGTCTGCGTTTATATTTCAACACAGTTTTTTGCAGTGTATCTAAATTTAGCAAATGTCACTGAATATTTCAGAATTAGTTTCTGCACATTTAGTGATGGTAGTGACGTGTCCCGAATGTTCAATTTCGAAAATCACGTTGATTCAGTCTGTGTTTATATTTCAACACATTTTTTTGCAGTGTATGTAATTTTATCAAATGCCACAGAATATTCCCGAAATAGTTTCTGCACACTTCCAATCACCACTGTATGTATTTGTCTTTAGAACTGGGTGAGAATATTAGTGTTCACTCTCAATTGTCACTCAATATTCTTACAGTGTATATCAAAGTTTTCCCAGTTTTGTAAACAGACCAGAGCTTATCTCAGTTTATCACTCTGGGCCACACAACATCAATCTGTGCTGGTTGGTAACGATAAAGGTCAATGTAATAGCTTGTAAAATAAACAGAACTTAGCTGCTTTCGAGTCCATGCTGGTCCTTTGTCTTCAACATGAGACGACCGCGTGGTTTGTGTGTCGCCTCCACTTTCACGTAGAACTTGCGAATTTTTTGATGAAGAATGTCTCTAAAGTCTGTCCAAACCATCAACATCGATCCGCACTTCTGACACCATGTTTCAATATGCCCTGGCTATTGAATATAAGGGACAAGAACAAGCGGAGAATCAAGACACAACTTCTTTACTTGGCGCCATGTACATTGACTACGACCTTGAACTCAATGTGACTATAAAAGCATTACTTTCACATGAGACGGAAACGGACTCCTGTTACAGTTATCACAGTAGCTCCTCCATGGCTTTGCTGCAACCTTCTTAGCTCATCTCAGCCTATATGAATTAGGTTACGTCTAATTCATATCATCTAATCCATCTCCATCTACTGGATCAATCAACATTCATGAATTAGGTCACGTCTAATTCATGTCATCTGAATCATCTTCATCACCACCATCAACTGGTTCAATCAGCTTCGGTAAACCATCCTTCTTGGCTTTCAACACAGCCTTCTGTGCCCACTTAAGGGTCAAATCACCCTGATATGGCTTCAATTTGTCGTGGTGAATTAAACGCTTAGTTCCCTTTGCATCAAACTGTATCACGTAATCGAGGTCATTAACTCGAAACGTCACGACATAGGGTCCTCCGTAAGGACTCTGTAGGGTCCTCCGTAAGGACTCTGGAGCTTAACGCTCTGTCCCTTCTTTCGCATTTCGTGGAGATACCACACGTAATCTCCAGGCTGATATTGGTGTAACATCCCTTTAGCATCATAGGATTTCTTCTGTCGTTTCACTGCAACTTTCAAGTGCTTGCGAGCAAGGTCATGCGCATGCTGCATCTTGTCTCGTAGCTGATCGACATACTCGCCATATGACGTGATCTCACCATTATCAGAATTACCACTCCCAAATACCACTTCTGCATGAAGTCTCACCTCACGGCCTAGCATCAACAAGTTGGGGGTCAGCCCAGTACTTTCATGTGGCGTCGCTCTGTACGCAGCAGCGAGGCATCCCAAATGAAGGTCCCACTCTCGTTGTTGGCCTCTCAGGTAAGCACGAATCATCCTCACCAAGGTTCGGTTGAAACGCTCAACTTTCCCATTACACTGTGGGTGTCGGGCAGATGTTCGAGTTTTCCGTATTTCCAATAAACGGCAAAGCTCGACAAACAATACACTTCGATAATTAGAACCCTGGTCACTATGTAAATCTAGTGGACATCCAAATCGGCTGATAACTTCATCCAAAATCTTCTGCGCACACGTAAGGGAGCGTTCCCATTTAACGTTCGTGTTTTCATGGTTTAAATCATTTCGTTTAAACCATGCCACGAACGATGGGTGTATCGTTGGTTCGTTTTTTCAAAAAAAAACATTGAAAAAACGAACGACGAAAAAACCATTGCGTTCGTTCGATGGTTTTCTATAGAGTTTCCAAGGCTGTGACTTGCTGCAGAAAAAACGATTAAAAGTAGTTCCGCCTGAGTGACGTCACACTAAGACACGCCCACACACTGCTCGAATGATGGTAGCTCAAACGTGTAGGCTGTTAAGCCGTCGATAACAGGCCTACCGGTATATACCCGGCACCGTATTAAACTGACCACGGTGTGTGTGCATTCTGACGAGAATTTATAAATATAATCTATCATGAACTATTCAGTGCTGGATTTTTTCTTTTTCTTCTGCTTCTTTTTGCGTCCTTGTCCACGAAATAAGTCAATGTTTGCATTTACTACCCGTTGTGAAAAACTACGAGCGCCATCTGATAATATTATCGCAGAAGTATAGCTAGCGGTATCTCTACATTTGTACAATGAATTTATTAACACCACTGCCCATAATAATTATATCGGCCACGAATATGTCTAGCTTTAACTTTACTCTGTTATTTTCTAATCCAGAATCGCAGAAAGCCCCTATCGATTGCGTTTTCATGGTAAAAGGATTAGAAAATAACTAAAAATACTCTTCATTGTAGAGTGATTTTATTCACCGGAAATCGCTCTGAACGCTTCCCCGGGGATCTAGACCTCCAGAGAGAGGATTAGAGCTTACTACGGTTGAAGAACTTTTGGATATTATATCCCACAGCTTGCTATCAGATGATAAGTGTCACAAAGAATATATTAATTTACAGATAGATAAGATTTATTGCTCAGTTTTGTCCATAGGACTAAAATGCATATACATTAAGACATACATTAAAACAAATATAACATGAGTACATTAAGACAGAACAATTAAGACACTAAAACAATAGGACATTAAAAGAAACATCATACAAGAAACATAAAAACAATGTGAAAACATCACAGACAATATCAAAGACAACAAAATACATTGAATACATCACTGATGATTTAGCGTTCTCGTGGGTGCCTTGGGTTATACTTGTGATGTCAGGTTAGGATATACATGGGCTAATACTGCTGTGCAATAAAACATATATATAAATATTACATGTATTTATTTAAATCTGTTGATCTTTTTGTAATTATAAGCTGCTATTTCTATGTTAAAACAACACGTCTATGATTATCTATTGATACTATCTGTAGATATTCCATTATAATTGAACATTACATACAATTAATCCTTGTAAGAAATTTCTTATTTTAATTTACTTCGGATTCGGAAGTTATTTTTGGAAAATTGGTTCCGGTAACTGTGTATGCTTAGTTCCAACCGACCTTCTGGGGCCTTATAATTCACGCGCCATTCTGAACGTATTTACTTCAAGAATTCAAATAAGACCGCTGTTACATGCAACACATAAAATATATCACATTTGTTTAAAGTTACGGTAGCATTAAACAAACTGGACCCAAATCTGCACCCTTAAATATAGTTAAAAGTATTAATCACAATGAACACACATCAATAAAGATTCGGACATTTGAAAGCTAACACAATACTGCTTTTAATTATTTGTCATATGTCAAAAAAAATCATTGTTCTTGCTAAAACTTATATTTACAAATTGTTAATCGAGAAAGAAATAAATTTTAAAAATGAAAAAAATGAAGATTTCTTTTTGGGATGGGGCGTTGAAGGAATTACGGAGCTTATGAATTACCATGGGAAGATTGATATTCAATAAATGATATCGCGGTGCTTGTGGAATTCGGGGCTGGCGTTTGTTTACTACACGTACATATAGCCATCAATATAATAGACTAGATATAATACAAATTCAGATAACAATGAATAATGCGGTCGAGGATAGCCTTCAGAACGAACCGAATAACCATGCAGGGTTTGACGCGAGGGTGTCTACTCAAGTCGGGGAAAAAACGTGCATTAATTACTTCTGTCGGCTAATTATGTAGCTGAACTTCAACATCTAGTTACACGTGAAATTAATTTACTGCCTATCCAAACGTCAGAGAATTCTGCTTTGAATTAACGGATTCTTTTCTCCGTGCCCACGGACATTGTGTTATCAGGCTGGATAATGCGAACATCACGTGACCCACTCACATTTTTACGGACAAATCTCCGGAATAAGACCCCGTCTTTGACTTCTAAATTCTCCCAGCAATTCCAGTAATGCCTAGTGGCTGCACTCGACGCACAAACTTCAGATCCATAGGGTCGTCTTCCTGTTTCGAACCATCTCAAAACAGGCCCTATATCTGGATCATCTAGTTGCTTCTTGCGTAACGTGGATATGGCATACCCTTGTATCCATGGAGTCTCGGCCATTCTACCACATACATCTCGAGTGTTACACCCTCTGCTTAGGCTGAAGTATCTACTGACTTCATCACGACACGTAAGCCAGAGTGTCCACACTAACCCCAGGAGTCGTCTGAAAAAGGATTTTGTCTTGTATTCCGCATCTACTTTGTTTACCTTAGAAACGTCATGTTTAGGAAAGATTCATCGATTTCCCAAATCATCGTTCTCACTAAGGTCTTCTAAAGTGATGACACTCAGGAGTAACATCACCATCTTCATGACGTACTCAAACACACGTTTGCACATCTTCACAAAGACTGAAGGCCACACACGAACTGTAACATCAGTGGCAACACTCCTCACTTCGTCTACAATTTCTGCCTTAGTCTTTTCCACTAATGAAGATTGCATCTCTACGGCTCTCTTCTGGCACCGCGTACATGGACCACACTTCAGAGATCTGTCCTGCTCCGAATCTAGGCATTCACAGTCTCTAGGGTTCGGGCATCGGGACATCGCATGACGTTTACCAGGCCGGTACTCAATCTCAAAATCGAATGCTGAAAGGATCTCTATCCATCGAGCAATCCGATTGTTTGGCTCCTTTAAACTGAACAACCATCGCAATGCTTGATGGTCTGTTCTCACCACAAATCTCTGACCCAACAGATAGTGCTTAAAATACTCCGTGAAGTATTTTACTGCAAGCAACTCTCTATCAGTAACACAATAGTTCTTCTCAGCCTTATTCAATGTACGACTCGCATAGGCTATGACACGTTCTTCTCCGTCTGTACCTGAGATAGAACTGCTCCTATGCTGACATCACAGGCATCAGTATCCAGTATGAATTTACAATCATCTCGTGGATATGCCATAATATCCGGACTCGTCAAGGCTTCTTTGATTCCGTCAAATGCCTTCTGACAGTCTTCCGTCCATCTAAATGGCTGATTCTTCTTTGTTAACTCAGTAAAGGGTTGAATCATAAGGGAGAAATTCTGCACGAAACGTCTATAGTAATTTCCCATCCCTAATATGGCTCGTACTTCTGTCACGTTCTTAGGAACAGGCCAATTCAGAATTTTCGACACATTATCGGGGTTCGGTAAAATGCCGTGTTCTGAAATGACGTGACCCAGAAACGTTACTTCTTTCTTCAAGAGGTGGCACTTCACAGGTTTTAGCTTCAACCTAGCCTCTCGTATACTCTGAAGAACTTCTTTCTGTGTGCTCGTGGAAAGATCGACCATACACCACCACATCATCGAGGTAAATAAGACATTTGACCCACTATAAACCACTGAGAGCTAATTCCATGACACGTTGGAAGCAGGCTGGTGAATTTGAGAGCCCGAATGGCATGGTCGTGTACTCGAAGAGACCAAATCTCGTGCAGAACGCGGTCTTAGGAATGTCTTCTTTCCGTATTGGCACCTGATTATATGCCGAAGTGAGGTCGAGAGTGGAAAATCATCTCGAGCCTTCTAAAGCATCTAAACAGTCCTGAGTACGGGGTAAGGGGAACGCATCTTTACGAGTTACCGAATTCACCAGGCGATAATCAACGCATGGTCTGACTGACCCACATTTCTTCTTCACTAGCACTATCGGAGAAGCCCATGGAGAAGTTGAAGGTCTCACACTTCCTTGCTTCACTAACTTCTCAACTGCTTTTCGATCTTCACCCGCAAATGCTAGAGGCAGTCGGTGGCTGGGTGGCTGCTTAATCGGTTTAGCATCTCCAGTGTCAATAACATGCTCAGTGAGATGTGTTAGTCCCAAATCTGTATCATCTTTTGAAAACACATCTTGAAACTCCGTCAAGATCTTTCCCATAACCTCAGATTCGTCTGACTTCAGGCCCTTCACCGTCTCATTGTAATTACAAGCGTCTAGTCCGTCATTCATAATCCAGCCGTCGTCCATTAGAGAATATCCGCGTCCATAATCCAAAGACCTATTCCATTTCCATATAACAGTATTAGCACTGTTACTAGCACTGAGTATTAGCTCAGTAAGATGGGGCGGAATACAGATTGAGTCAGCTCTCTCATTATCGCCGGTACAGTCACAATCAAAGCGTGACTGAGGTACATCATTTTTAGATGACGACTCTATAACGAATATTATGGATTAAGAATACTGATCAGCGATACGGATTTGATATTTTGGAACATCATGATGTCTTGCCGGCATCATTGAAAACTGTTGACCGCTTCTCTCTTGCAGGATACAAGCCTATGTTTATGTATACTTTTGTCTTTTTGAATTTGGTGCTAATACTGTTATATGGAAATGGGATAGGTCTTTGGATTATGGACGCGGATATTCTCTAATGGACGACGGCTGGATTATGAATGACGGACTAGACGCTTGTAATTCACACCCTTAGTCATCTGTCTGGTTACCTCAGGCTTTGCAACATAGTCACGGGACATCGAAAGTCTTCGAATACAGTTATAATCATCTCCGGCCATCTCATCTTCGATATCAACTAGCATTTGGATATCGGAATTCGATACACTCTCAGCATGCCCCACACAGGCATCCTGATTTATAGACTTTGCCTCAGAGAAAGGATTCAACAAACGCACTTTCACAGTGACATTATTAGCAACGTCAACGACACTGGAGCACAAAACAAGATTAGTCTTCTCAGCAAAATTGGGAAATGGTTCTATAACCATATCTCCATCATCATCATTCTCGCTTCTGTCAATAAGGACATCTATGACAGCTTCACTCATTCCCGGAATGATGTAATGATCTGCAGCACGCACTTTCCTCACCCTAGGTGGAGGAATCTGCTCTAATGGAATTTCGACATTATCCAAGATCATGTATCCCTCACTCAGTAAGAGATCGGCCGCACCACCCGACCTCTTCTGCAGAATATCGGTCCCCAGTAGCACGTCATCTTCGATATCCGCAACAGCGAGTTCTTCGTCTAATCGAAGTGACCCTAGAAACATTTCGAAAATGCCGGTACCCTTATGATCAAGACTGGCAGTTTGGTGAAACAGACTTCTCACCAGTGGTATGCCCAGGGACTACAGAAACTGGCTCATATCTTCGATTCATCTGAGCTCTAGGTACGAACGGTTTCGCAGAAATCTGTAATTGACCAGACAATTGGTACATACAGTCGCGAATAAAATGGTCACCCCCACATCGGTAACATCCAGTGAAAACTGCATGGTTACGAGTCATCCCTGTACCATGACCAGACACATTCAAGGGTTTTGACATGGTTTGACGTGGAAAATTCCGTCTTGGTGGTCCACTACCACTGGAATTCTCCAATTTTCCCATACGTTGATCCAGAGATCCCATCAGTTGGCTCATCTCTTGCCTGAACTTCTGTATCTCGGTCACGCATTTGTTCACATCAGCAGGTTTCGTCATATTTTCCTTCAGGGAATTATCAGATTTTGATTTAGTCATGACGTTCTTAGATCTATCACCCTTAGATCTAGTCTGTATACTGGACCGTACACTGTCATCAGGTATATCCATGCAATCGTCATCTCCGCATTTCACCTTGCGGGCAGTTTACGGCTTCTTGGATTATTTCCACTACTCTCTTGAGAACATCTATATTTAGCCTCCATAAAACGTACTACTTCAACAACAGCGTCATCAATCGTTTCCGGTTCTTTAATGTATTCCACCTGGAATCGTGCCTTCTCATCGGTAAGACCATCAAGAAACCGTCTCAGTAAGTCCTCACATCGTGTTTCTCGATCACGATTCGAATGTGCTTTATCATAAAGCCGTTTTAACTCAGAGGCATAATCCTCAACAGATTCACCCGACTTCTGATTACGGTTACTAAATTTAGCACCGTATGCCTTCGAAGTTTCCACTTTACGGAATCTATGATCAAGTTCATCTACTAACTGACTAAAATCAGCTCTAATATCTCTAGACAACTGACCATACACAAATTCGCCAGCTTTACCCTGTAATCTAGGGAGTAACTCATCTAATTTCTCCCTAGTTGACCAGTTTCTAAGACGAGCGACATCAGTAAACCGATTATACCAAACTTCCCATCTTTCCTGCCCAGTAAAAGGAGGAAGTTTGGCATAGTGGTGTCCACTCCGAGCCCTTGTGCTACTTCTCGCACTTGAACGACTAAATTCATCACCGGTCTCATCATCAGAACTACCATCGTCATGACGATCAGAAACCCTCGGAGTAGATCTGATAGGATGGGGATCAGAAGCTTGATCTCTTCTAGTGCCCTTGTGTTCAGTTAACCCTTTAACTTGTTGAACGACATCACCCATAACACTACTCAGCGCCCCAGTAAAGTCTTTCATTACCCCACGCATAGCCTCGGTTACTGCTTCAGCAACTTCTTTTCTTACATCAGACACATACACGTCATGCTTAGAAGTAATATCTTCTGAGTGATCTGCGGGTGGCCCCTCTAACGGAGTATCCATATCTATGAATTTCGCCCCATTTAGATCATCTTCCTCAGTAGCGTCTGCGTCACTAGCACTCATATTGTCTTCTAGTAAGGTTTTCTCGTGTCGTCTTACAGCAGTACGTCTACCTCGGCGTAGCATTTTGACATTCACGTCTTCCATCTTGTCCAAGATGGGTATATACATGTAACGTCAGCAATATCAGACTTCTAGTTGTGTCTCAATAAATTCATCCACATCAAGTGATGAATCAAAGCTAGGCAATGAGTTCGTCTCTCTGGATTCTCCGATTCTCGTTAACGGTGAATCCCACTTCTGACACCAGAAAATGTAACGATCACACACTCTGGCCACCATATAATGTGATTGAAATACACTATAATGATGCTCAGAACATGTACCGGTCAGGATAGCGGTTAATTATACACTTCTCGGACATCTCAGGACTTCTTGGTACATCTCGGTACTTCTCAGTACGATACTTCGATATAACGTCTAGGATTCTGACACCACAGATATAGAGAGATATCTGAACTCATAGGATAGGATAGGTTGAACTTAAACTGCATAGATGAAGTTAACACCGTGTTCAAGTTTCAACATAATAAAGGTATGGTTTTATTCGCCATAGAAAACACAAGATATATATTGTATAACGTGACGTGGACACCCGCATTAAACTGATCACGTAACCTCTGTGTATACATGTAATATATAACACATGAACTCTCATGGATGGGTTATGGGTATTTATGGGTGGTTACAGGTCACTCATCATCTATTATACACTTCAGAATAACATCACTTCAGTGTAAATAAGCTTTAACAGCATACAGGTGTTATGGTTTATCACTGCAATATACCCCGTAACTGCTTACGGGTATTACGGGTTTGTTATGGGTATACTTCCTCACTAGGTTTGCTTGTAACACAGGTACAACATCAGAGTAATACCCCGTAACTTCTTACGGGTATTACGGGTTATAGACTTGTTATGGGTTTTTATGGGTTTTGGGTTTATTCAGCTATGAGCACTCAAAACATCAGTTGCACACATCCGTACCACTCCGTAACTTCTTACGGGTATTACGGGTTAGGATTATTCATCTCTAATAGTCATCATAGGACAGATACATCTGTAACATCCCGTAACTCTTTACGGGTTTCTTACGGGGGTTACGGGTTTCTTACGGGTTATGGGTTTGTTACGGGTTATGGGTTTTTATGGCTCATCTCTAAAATGTATGGGACATCTGTGTGGTGGGGTAAGGCTTCTTTATTTGTCACTCAGTGCCATATCAGTGTAAGAACCCATATTGTACCTTATTGGCAGGTCTTCTCAGTGAGAAAACTTAGAGCAATCTGTCATCAGTGAGAAAGCCAAAGGCTATCTGCTCTCAAGTCGTCTTGTCATCGTATTTATACTCTCCCACTCGTGCGGTCATTCAGTACAACTCCACCTATCGGGAACTTTCCCAACTACCAAAACACTGTACAGCCACCCATAAAAGTTCACTCTACGTCTTATTAAACATTTCACAGTCAATAATTCCAAGAGAATAAATAACTCTTATGTCTCTGAGACTAATCAGATCGTTAGTTATCACTACCAGTGACAATAAATAGTTATAGCAAGATACGAATCTGTCCAGATATGTCACCATGAAACAACATGGCGGACATCGACCAGAACTTGTCAGCAAAGATGCATAAAAATAGCTATAACTCCATAAAAGAATTATGTCATCACCTGTAAGCAAATGCTAATGATCTGTACCAAACACTGATACAATCCATCAAGAAAACAGCTGTTAAAATTACTCTGAATTGATCAGGTGAGCGTTTTACAGGCATAAACGAAAATTAGGCCATCGATAACACATTTACATGTTATGCTTCTGTACTAGAAAAACGATCTCAATACAACTATCAATAGAACAAAACTGTACAGCATAAGCTGATCGTCTCATTATATACTTTGCGTGATAAATAGATAAAATTGTAGACATGTGAAATATTCTCTTGCTACAACACAATACCAAAATAATCTTTGAACATACTAAACATATATGAAAGAAAAGCCACTGTATTAAAATGCCATATTTTGGACTTACCTACAAGGATTCACAAAGATTTACAAATGAATGCACGATATAGCAAAATACAGATAAGCAGATGAAGCAAATTCAACAAGGTATATCTCTTGCAAGCTAAGATCATTTGACCAAAGACAAATAAAGTATTAAAATATACTTGAAATTATCCAAATCTGTTAATGTTTATCAATACTGACTTCAATCAAATCAAATATTTTAGCTTGAACGCAGATTTTTTACGAACAATGTATACAGATTAGAGCCCCATGGTTGAAGAAGAAGCTATTCTACCTTCTGTACACATTCTCATCTGGGTTGAATCAACCCAACGTATATGAGTAGCTTTACTTTAAGTACATAGTATCTAATTTTTATTTTTTCAAGGGATGAATGTGATCTGCTTATCGAGGATTAATTAATTGCCAATGCATTCTGCCAGTGGTATCCAGGTGCCAATTCCAGCTAACAATAAGCTGAAACATTCATATCATAAAGGACCTATTTCGGCATCTTGACCTAATGAAGGTTCCTAGAGGTCGGGTTCATTCATGTTTTCAGATCCTTAGAGAGAAAATGGGTGGGGGAGGGGTGAGATAACGGCCGGGTTTATAAAACATATTCCTGCTGTAAAAGTGTTGGTCCCCCGCCCAAAACCAATGCCCCGAATATTTCGGTTTCCCCTAAAGTTGAGGTTAAAATTTATCATTCTCCCCTCACAGATTCACAGACCAAGATACTGCCATTGCATCACCCGTACTGAATGAGTGCAATTATGGCATCAACGAATAGATAACCTCCCCTTGGGAGGGAGAGGTTTCGGGATGTCTGTTCGAGCTTAGTCGACACAAGCTGCGGGGGATTTGGTCGATGAAGGAGAAAGAATAGCAATGGGCATATAGACACTCCCTGGCGCATTCCTCTCTGCTGGCCGTCGACTTTTGGAGCAATACCCGGTCGGATCGTATGGTAACATCACTGTGGTATATACGGAACATACGTATGGTGACTTGCTCTCCTGCAACAAAGAACAACATGTTATCTCAGTAGCAATGTTATGTCCAAGATCGGCTTGAACGTCAATAAACCAGCTTATATTTATGTTTTCGTCGTTTTGTAGTTTTTTGTTGTTGTTTGTGTTGTTGTTGTTTTCTGTTTCAGTTTCATCAGATTTCTGATATGATCAGGTATTCATGCTAGAGGTGTCCTCTTTCCTGGGTACAAGATAAAGGAATGATAGTTGTATCGATTTAAGGTGGTTCATGCCTCAAACAACGTTGTCGACGTCATTACACAGGGTTATTTCCCCTGTAATAACTCTTGCGTCATATATCGCTTTTTCTGATGAGAGACGTTATCAGGGGAGGTAACGACGTCGCAAATATTAGAACACTATGGGGATAGGGACACTCAGAGCATTTTTTTATAATAAAAAAGTAGATCGAAGACCCCCGCTTTTTATTCGATTAGTGCAAAGATAACATGTCGGGAAAGTGTTTCCGGATGATTTTCAATTTTGGAGATGGCTTCATGGTCTGAAAATACAGAACACGATTTTTCACGATGTTGGCAAATACGGCTGACATTCTAATATTCGCGCCGAAGTATAAAGAAAATCTAGATCGAATACCATCAATTTGTTTTTACATTTTTGCTACTGATAAACACCCCAGCTACGCAGAGCAAAAAAATTAAGGTTGGTCACCGGATAAAGTTTTGAGGTATGGACCACCTGAACTGAAAATTGGAAGAACAGTTCGTGTCCATTACACATTGGGCGCTATAGATTTGGACCGATGTCCACACACCAATATATGGCTGCCATCATGAATTTTGCATATCGAGTTCCACGTGGTCTCCATAGGCAAGAATTTGGTTGACAACAAGACTTGATATTTATGGAAGTGCGGAAATAATAAAAAAATAACTAATAAATAATACGGGTTTGTCATCGTTTGGAAATATTATTACTGTATGAACATTTTATGCAGATTCCTGGATATCTCACTCACAGTCGGTGAAGCTAGGACAAAAATATTTTTGCGAGGAAGCGCGAAATTTGATTGGAATTATGAAAGCCAGGGGACGATGAGTAGCCCTAAACTCGATGACGTTCTAATCTCATGTTGCAATGTGCATCCATGGGCCATCTAAATGACAGGTGGAAATCAAGAAAATACAGCTCAATGACCCTGCCGCTCTGTTAGAGCTCGGTGTGCTAATTTGATGTGTCAGATTGTATAAAGAGGACCTCACACCCTGCTGAACCCGATAATGTGCGTTGAAAATTAAATTAATGTCGTCTTACATAAGCGATGCCAGATATCAGGATAATTGAAAAGCTGTTCTGTAGTTCACATTGATGTAAATTGTTTGATGCTACTAAAAGAGGAATAAAACATCATCGATTACTGTAGAATTCGAACACGTTATGGTCAACCTGATCCTATCAACCTACCCCTTGGTGTCCAAGAAGTCCACGAACTCCTGCATATCCTTCTCCGTTGCAAGAGTCACAAGGGTCAATCCCTGTCGCTGACAATCTGCCATCGCACCGTTGTAAGACAGCGCTGGTTTTTTGGCATCATAGTGATACATGTCACTCCCTTTGTTGAATACCGAATTCCATGTGGAGAAAACAATCGCTGAATTACAATATTGTTATCATAAAGTGATAAAAGATAGATTATAATTCCACATGGAGGCAAACAATTTATTACGTACGACACATGTGGTTTCGTGGAAGGACGTAATACAACCGATCACTGAGTTAGGCTATAAGGCACAACATGAAAAGCTATCAGGAATATGATTACACTTAGAAAAGTTATGTTTTAGAAAATTTTCTCATCCGGCACAACCTTGATTTTGAGGGCCGTCAGATTCATATCCCATGCTGAGCACTCTGGGAACGACTAACAGTTCATATATAACACCCGACCAAATTGTCACTGACAAATCGTGAGATAAAATTGGCTTTGCAGCAACGGAAAAATCTTGAATTTTGAGGGCCGTCTCTTCTATTTTTCTACTAAAGCCATGACCAATATAACTAAACGCAGTAACACGGCAACACAGCCAGAACAACAGTGGTGAACAGTTTTAACTAAATATATAGGCAATGCAGGTACCTTTATTTTAGGGGCCACCTGACCACTGTCGTACAAGAAAATCACGGCCAAATTAAACCGAGTGCAGTCGATGGAATACGTTCAAGGAGGCATCCCACTAGCACATGGATTAACCCTATCTGGCCTGGGCTTTTTGGGACCTGTCCAGGCCTGGGGGCCATTTCGGCCGCCCCTAAAAAGGTTCTTACCCCTTGAGCTAGGGGCTGAAACTTACCATATTGTACCCTTGACCGCTTTGATGACGTCGCAGTCATGTCAGCCACAAAATAGGATTTGTTTTATCGATTTTTCGTTCAGATTTTTTATTTCTTTTATTTATTTGTTTTCTGTGCAAAATCTACATGATAAATTAGTTAATAATAGTCTGTTGTGAGATAGAATAGATTTTGCTCAATTTGCCCCAAAGAAAAGCAGGAATTTTGAAGAAATATGACTGAAATCACTTTTCTGGTACCCCACATGACCGCCATCTTGAATTTACCCATGATCCTTTACTCGGAATATTATGCAAATAGGTTCAAAATGACCCCAATATGATTAACTAAAAAGTCGCGGAGGGTGAGCTATCATTATTTGTCGTTCCGGAGATAGGGGAGAAAGTTTGAGAGAGGGGCCATAATGACCCCCCGGGCCTGGTAGGAGACATTCATTATTTCTAAAGATAGTAATCCCAAGCAACGTGTCTACATTCCAAAGTTGACCCAGGGCAAGTGGTCTCAAGTGACATATTGTGTCATTCTACATAAATAATTTGGAAAGACTGGCAGCCTGGTAGTTTTAGATTCCAGATGGCGCCACCCATGTTGACAGAACAGAATACCAAGCCACATCTTATACCAAGTTTGAAAATTATTCAAAAATGTCCTTCTATGTTTTTTCTCATTGAAAAAAATTTGTAAGTTGACCCCAGGTGGTTCCTCCTATTAGGATACTGAGATAACATGCGACTATTATGGAACCCAGGCTTAATCATGCAGTGGAAACTAAAAGGAAAGCAATACCGGAATTTGGTATGCGTGTTACGCGTTGATTATTCGCACAATTGGAATTTGACGGCCTAGGTGACAGGTTAACAGGTCACGCGAAATGTTAATGAAAGTCTAGCAATGCATTGTTAGTCCTAGATCTATATCATGCAGTGAAATATTAATTCAGCCCAAAAGTCAAAAGAAAAAAAGAATTTTACACAAAAACACTGCAACATTGACAGGATTATGGGCTACAGAGTATTTATCAATGTATTTCTAGTCAATAGCATGCAGTGGCTACAAGAAAGTACTCCAGAAGTAAACATATATTTTACATAAAAAAAAACACAGTATATAGCGAATTTGACGACTACTTTGCTACAAAGGCGTTTGAAATTTATCCGACAGACAAGAGCAGTGCGAAAACGAAGAAGAGAAAGCAGAACAAAAATAAGAAGAAAGAAGAAACTTTAAAAAAAATAAGGCATCCCTAACAAACACACGGAACCGTACTACAGCCAGAGCGTCAGAGGCGAAAACATGCGGCATCAAATATGGTCAATGGTGATAGCTTGATTCTGAAGGCCGTCTGTCCCATTGTCCTACCTAAGCTCTATAGTTCATGAGCCAGACCAGATATCGGTACCACCTGGGGTGGCAAATTCTCATTATGTTTTTTGGGAAGTCCTATATCCATAGATGCAAAAAAACTTTGAAAGCAATCCGGGACACACGGCTTAATGGTAGTAATCACCTCTTGAAGATAGACACCCGAGTCCAATCTGAGGGACCAGATTTGGGGGTAAGGGAAATATAAAGTTGAATATCTTTGCAAGTAATGGTGATATAGTGGCATTTGGCCACTCGAAATGTTGGTAATCCGATCCTCCATATGTTGGTATCGGTTATATGCAAATAAGCTAATTATGTAGGTCACCAGAGGTCAAAAGGTCACGAAATCTGACCCCTGTCTAAAACGTGACCACCTGTAGGAAAACTCGCTGCAGATATCATACCAATGGGACTTTCTTAACCTAAATGGGTTCAAATGGAAGCCAAGAAGTACCCAAGTCTATAATAATTCTAAACAAATGGAGTTTATTATTATTTAGACTGTGGCACAGAACTGTTTTTGACGCATTTTCAAAAATGGTCTTTTTATTGCGCTAAAAACAGGCAAAATTGTATGAAGTTGGACAGCTTGAAATTCGTTGTATATTTTGACAGATAACTACTCCAAATGCTAATGGTCATGTCTTAGGTGTATTCAGGGATTAGTTAAGCTACATTTCGAGATAATTAGGTCACCAGAGGTCAAGGTCAAAGATTGTCAATTATTAATTTTCTACATTTTTACTTGGGAATTTCATATTACAATGTAGTTACATTGCAACCAGTTTCAAGTATAGAGCATCAGAGCCATCGCTGGTTCACCCTGTACCCTATGGCCCGTAGGGCATATGGTACACCAGGGTGCGAGTGCACCAGGTATAGGTGTCCGCAGGGATCAAAGGTCAATCGTCCTCCAAATCCCATTTATCGCTCGTTAAGGGGCTGAGACGGGCGTTAAGGCGTAAAGATAGGGCGTTAAGGCGTGAAGACGGGGTGATGGGCGTTGACGGCGTCACTGCAATTCCATGAAAATCAGAGCTTCTGAGCTAGTTCATCAGGGCGTTGAAGCGTTAAGCTAAGGGTTGATGGGCGTTACTGTCTATAAAAGCAAGTGTATTCCCAAAACACGCACAGTCAACGTTCAACTGTCAACATGGCTTATACTTGCTCTAAGTGCGAACGATACGATATGATGCGACAAGAGAAAAATATACATGGGATTGAAGACTCCGAGGCACAAGAACCCGATACAGAGACTGATGAGAGTCCATCGACTGATACCGAAACAGAGATTGCTGAGAGTCTACCTGAGCTGAGGGATCGTATTGTGAGAGCAGCTATCAATACTCACGCTGCAGCAATCGAGGACGCCGGACAGGATAACTTACAACAGGCATACACCCAAATGCGCCCCTACATCAGGAAAACAGCCATGGCGATCTATGAACAGTATACCTTACTATCGCTTGAAAGGAAAGGCGACGCCATGCACAGGTCCATCATGAAGACTAAGCGTCACTTGGAAGAGGATATGGGGCTACCACCCACCGAGGCCCTGGAAAATGCGATCAGGATGCGCAAACAACTCTTTCAGGACATGCTGCCTCAGTGGTATCCTGAACTGCCCGACGATGGACTGATGGGGCCAAAATCGTCCAAATGAACTCCCAGAGTGAGTGAGTGAGTGAGTGCCCAACACCCGTGAGGCGTGCCCAATGCCCGTCTTAACGCATGGACGCACTAACGATGGTGAGTGAGTGAGCGAGTAATAGCCAAAGTGGACATTTTGGGGGTTTGAAGGAAGGTGTTTGGGGTAGGAATGGACCATTCAGGGTCCGAATGCGTCGTGTGAAGTGGCATCTTGTAGCAACGCCCCCAACGCCAAGCTCAACGCTTCAACGCCCTGGTGGAATTGTCACTAATTCATTGGAAATGCAGTGACGCCCGTCAACGCCCGTCATTACGCCTTAACGTCCTAGCATAACGCCTTGACGCCATGATATAGACGGGAGAGAGAACAACAAGAACAACAAGGATGACATATGAGAGAACAACAACAACAAGTTTTGATATAGTTTATTCTCCTCAATGTTACATCATACCCACCCTGGGGGAGCCGCGTTGGGCATGTTTACAATTCAAGAAGACTCTTGTCCGATCAGAGGCCGCCATTTGGCGCTGCATCTGTCATATTCTCGGCTGCTCTTGTCCAATAAGAAGCCGTCCTTTGAGAAAGTTCCATCTTTGCTCGGTGTCATCTGAGCATCATTGGGCAGTTCAGGATACCACTGCGGCAGCATGTCCTGAAAGAGTTGTTTGCGCATCCTGATCGCATTTTCCAGGGCCTCAGTGGGTGGTAGCCCCATATCCTCTTCCAATTGACGCTTGGTCTTCATGATGGACCTGTGCGTGGGGTAGCCTTTCATTTCAAGCGGTAGTAAGGTATACTGTTGATAAATCGTCATGGCTGTTTTCCTGATGCAGGGGGCGCATTTGGGTGTATGCCTGTTGTAAGTTATCCTGTCCGGCGTCCTCGATTGCTGCAGCGTGAGTATTGATGGCTGCTCTCACAATACGATCCCAAAAGGTTGGTTCTGCCTCACTTTCCTCGGGCGTAGGCTGACTATCTGAGGTCAAGCTCTCCATATCACTAGATAGACTCTCAGCAATCTCTGTTTCGGTATCAGTCGATGGACTCTCATCAGTCTCTGTATCGGCTTCAATCACATGTATATTTTTCTCGTGTCGCATCATATCGTAACGTCTGGTGAACGTGCGTTCGCACTTAGAGCAAGTATAAGGCATGTTGACGGTTGAACGTCGACTGCGTGTTTTGGGAATACACTTGCTCTTATAGACAGTAAGGCACGTCAACGCTTAGCTTAACGCTTCAACACCCTGGTGAACTAGCTCAGCTCTGATTTTCATGGAATTGCCACCAATACATCGAAATGCAGTGACGCCCGTCAACGCCCGTCGTTACGCCTTAACGCCCGTCTCAACGCCTCAACGCCCTATCTTTACGCCTTAACGCCCGCCTTAACGAGCGATAAAGGGGATTTGGAGGACGATTGACCTTTGACCCCTGTGGACAACCATACCTGGTGCACTCGCATCCTGGTTTACCCTATGCCCTATGGGCTATACGGTACAGGGTGCATCAGGGATGTCTCTGATGCTCTGTACTTAAAACGGGTTGCAATGTAAATACATTGTAATATGAAATTACAACGCATATAAGGGAAGCGGGAAGAGGTGCCGACATATTGACAGAGCCACATGACTTCGCAGTATAGTCTTCCGGTTAACCTATTCTAAAGCACATACCAAGAATCTAATGATTCTTGATATGTGTTGTATCTCAGGTACGCTTTTATTGTACCTGTTCATGTGGCAACTTGAGTGATATGACCACACGGCCCCTAGCACCGGCATAAGCGGTATTAGATAAAAATCCAGAGAGCTATGATGGAAATGCTCTAACAACTTGTATATTGGTACTTGGTGAGCTGTTTCGCTGTGACAAGTCCCAAGTAAAAATGTAGAAAATTAATAATTGACAATCTTTGACCTTGACCTCTGGTGACCTAATTACCTCGAAATGTTGCTTAACTAATCCCTGAATAGACCTAAGACATGGCCATTAGCATTTGGAGTAGTTATTTGTCAAAATATGCAACTAATTTCAAGCTGTTCAACTTCATACAATTTTGCCTGTTTTTAGCGCAATAAAAGGACCATTTTTGAAAATGCGTCAAAATCAGTTCTGTGCCACAGTCTAAATAATAATAACCTCCACTTGTTCAGACTTATTATAGACTTGGGTACTTCTTGGCTTCCATTTGAACGCATTTAGGTTAAGAAAGTCCCATTGGTATGGTATCTGCAGCGAGTTTTCCTACAGGTGGTCACGTTTTAGACAGGGGTCAGATTTCGTGACCTTTTGACCTCTGATGACCCACATAATTGACATGTTAGCATATAACAGACACCAACATATAGAGAATCAGATTACCAACATTTCGAGTGGCCAAATGTCACTATATCACCATTACTTGCAAAGATATTCAACTTTATATTTCCCCTACCCCCAAATCTGGTCCCTCAGATTGGACTCGGGTGTCCATTTTAAGAGGTGATTACTACCACTAAGCTGTGTGTCCCGGATTGCTTTCAAAGTTTTTTTTGCATCTAAGGATATAGGACTTTCAAAAAAACATAATGACAATTTGCCACTCCAGGTGGTACCAATTGATCAAATTTTGGGGTCTGGCTCATGGACTACAGGGTGCGCAAACAACTCTTTCAGCACATGCTGCCTCAGTGGTATCCGAACTGCCCGACGATGGGCTGATGGGGCCAAAATCGTCCAAATGAACTCCCAGAGTGAGTGAGTGAGTGAGTGAGTGCCCAACACCCGTGAGGCGTGCCCAACGCCCGTCTTAACGCATGGACGCACTTACGATGGTGAGTGAGTGAGTGAGTAATAGCCAAAGTGGACATTTTGGGGGTTTGAAGGAAGATGTTTGGGGTAGAAATGGACCATTCTGGGTCCGAATGCGTCGTGTGCAGTGGTATCTTGTAGCAACGCCCCCAACGCCAAGCTCAACGCTTCAACGCCTTGGTGAATTAGCCCAAAAGCTCTGATTTTGATGGAATTGTCACTAATTCATTGGAAATGCAGTGACGCCCGTCAACGCCCGTCATTACGCCTTGACGCCCTAGCATAACGCCTTGACGCCATGATATAGACGGGAGAGAGAACAACAAGAACAACAAGGATGACATATGAGAGAACAACAACAACAAATTTTGATATAGTTTATTCTCCTCAATGTTACATCATACCCACCCTGGGGGAGCCGCGTTGGGCATGTTTACAATTCAAGAAGACTCTTGTCCGATCAGAGGCCGCCATTTGGCGCTGCATTTGTCATATTCTCGGCTGCTCTTGTCCAATAAGAAGCCGTCCTTTGAGAAAGTTCCATCTTTGCTCGGTGTCATCTGAGCATCATCGGGCAGTTCAGGATACCACTGAGGCAGCATGTCCTGAAAGAGTTGTTTGCGCATCCTCATCGCATTTTCCAGGGCCTCAGTGGGTGGTAGCCCCATATCCTCTTCCAAGTGACGCTTGGTCTTCATGATGGACCTGTGCGTGGGGTAGCCTTTCATTACAAGCGGTAGTCAGGTATACTGTTGATAAATCGTCATGGCTGTTTTCCTGATGCAGGGGGCGCATTTGGGTGTATGCCTGTTGTAAGTTATCCTGTAGGGCGTTCTCGATTGCTGCAGCGTGAGTATTGATGGCTGCTCTCACAATACGATCCCAAAAGGTTGGTTCTGCCTCACTTTCCTCGGGCTTAGGCTGACTATCTGAGGTCAAGCTCTCCATATCACTAGATGGACTCTCATCAGTCTCTGTATCGGCTTCCTGTGCCTCGGAGTCTTCAATCACATGTATATTTTTCTCGTGTCGCATCATATCGTAACGTCTGGTGAACGTGCGTTCGCACTTAGAGCAAGTATAAGGCATATTGACGGTTGAACGTCGACTGCGTGTTTTGGGAATACACTTGCTCTTATAGACAGTAACGCACGTCAACGCTTAGCTTAACGCTTCAACACCCTGGTGAACTAGCTCAGCTCTGATTTTCATGGAATTGCCACCAATACATCGAAATGCAATGACGCCCGTCAACGCCCGTCGTTACGCCTTAACGCCCGTCTCAACGCCTCAACGCCTCAACGCCCTATCTTTACGCCTTAACGCCCGCCTCAGCGCCTTAACGAGCGATAAAGGGGATTTGGAGGACGATTGACCTTTGACCCCTGTGGACACCCATACCTGGTGCACTCGCATCCTGGTTTACCCTATGCCCTACGGGCTATATGGTACAGGGTGCACCAGGGATGTCTCTGATGCACTGTACTTGAAACTGGTTGCAATGTAAATACATTGTAATATGAAATCACAACACATATAAGGGAAGCGGGAAGAGGTGCCGACATACTGACAGAGTCACATGACTTCGCAGTATAGTCTTCCGGTTAACCTATTCTAAAGCACATACCAAGAATCTAACGATTCGTGATATGTGTTGTATCTCAGGTACGCTTTTATTGTACCTGTTCATGTGGCAACTTGAGTGATATGACCACACGGCCCCTAGCACCGGCATAAGCGGTATTAGATAAAAATCCAGAGAGCTATGATGGAAATGCTCTAACAACTTGTATATTGGTACTTGGTGAGCTGTTTCGCTGTGACAAGTCCCAAATAAAAATGTAGAAAATTAATAATTGACAATCTTTGACCTTGACCTCTGGTGACTTAATTACCTCGAAATGTAGCTTAACTAATCCCCGAATAGACCCAAGACATGGCCATTAGCATTTGGAGTAGTTATTTGTCAAAATATGCAACTAATTTCAAGCTGTCCAACTTCATACAATTTTGCCTGTTTTTAGCGCAATAAAAGGACCATTTTTGAAAATGCGTCAAAATCAGTTCTGTGCCACAGTCTAAATAATAATAACCTCAACCTGTTTAGACTTATTATAGGCTTGGGTATTTCTTGGCTTCCATTTGAACCCATTTAGGTTAAGAAAGTCCCATTGGTATGATATCTGCAGCGAGTTTTCCTACAGGTGGTCACGTTTTAGACAGGGGTCAGATTTCGTGACCTTTTGACCTCTGGTGACCCACATAATTGAAATGTTAGCATATAACAGGTACCAACATATAGAGGATCAGATTACCAACATTTCGAGTGGCCAAATGTCACTATATCACCATTACTTGCAAAGATATTCAACTTTATATTTCCCCTACCCCCAAATCTGGTCCCTCAGATTGGACTCGGGTGTCCATCTTTAAGAGGTGATTACTACCACTAAGCTGTGTGTCCCGGATTGCTTTCAAAGTCTTTTTACATCTAAGGATACAGGACTTTCCAAAAAAAACATAATGAGAATTTGCCACCCCAGGTGGTACCAATTGATAAAACGCCCCAAAACGTTCCTTCCAATGCACTTTTCCCACAATTCCCTGTCTGCGCATGCGCAGAATGTTGAACACGGACGACGCACTAGTCCAGGGGGGATGTTCCCTCACGACTGCTTTACATTGATATCTCACTCGACTCCATCGGACCAATAGTGGGCCACCTAGACCCCAAAACGTCTATTTCCACACACTTTGCCCAGTGCGCATGCGCAGAATGACGTCAGCTCCACGTCACACCCATCCCCTCGGATGCTCCGTCACGCCTGCTTCACAGTGATACCTCATACGACTCCATAGGACCAATAGTGGCCCACCTAGACCCCAAAACGTGTATTTCCATAGACTTTGTCTACTGTGCATGCGCAGAATGACGTCAGTTCCACGTCACATCCATCCAAGTGAATGCGCCTTCACGAATGCTTCACATTGATACCTCATACGACCCAATCGGACCATGCAGCGTATTTGAAGTTTGGGGACTACTTTTTCTCCGCGGAGGCAGACCGCATCACCGCCAGACATGACCGCATTACCGCGGAGGAATACATCCTCCGAAAGTGACGTCATATACCTGCGCACTCCCCGTGATGGAAAAAACCCAGAACCAAGTCAGTACATCCATGCAGTCAGACGAGGTCAAAATACGCGCTTCTGATTGGCTGTCAAAGGTCACGATATGCAAATTTTTGAGGTCAATGGGACCTGAAATCAGCATTGTATACTACTAGTATTGTTACTGATTGAAGATTCAAACAACCCATTTTCCTTTATTCTTTATTGATTATTTGGTGAAATGCACGTCCCGGTTGAAAAGCGGTAGTGTCCTAACTGATAAATAACACGACCATATACTGATACTGGGTCGTTCTTCACATATAGACGTGATAATATACTTTATT
Organism: Hanleya hanleyi; assembly: GCA_036873755.1. NCBI lineage: Eukaryota > Metazoa > Mollusca > Polyplacophora > Lepidopleurida > Hanleyidae > Hanleya > Hanleya hanleyi. Next base: position 28,502 of record JAVTVY010021412.1, on the reverse strand, counting down.
GAGTCGTTCTTCATATACCGACGTGACCATATACTGGTACTGAGTCGTTTCTCGCATACCGACGTGACCATATACTGGTACTGAGTCGTTTCTCGCATACCGACGTGACCATATACTGGTACTGAGTCGTTTATCGCATACACCGACGTGACCATATATTGATACTGAGTCGTTTCTCGCATACCGACGTGACCATATACTGGCACTGAGTCGTTTCTCGCATACCGGCGTGACCATATACTGGTACTGAGTCGTTTATCGCATATCGACGTGACCATATACTGATACTGAGTCGTTTCTCGCATACCGACGTGACCATATACTGGTACTGAGTCGTTCTCGCATACCGACGTGACCATATCCTGGTACTGAGTCGTTCGTTACATACCGACGTGACCATATACTGATACTGTGTCGTTCTTCCCATACCGACGTGACTATATCCTGGTACTGAGCCGTACTTCACATACCGACGTTATTAGTTACACGGTTTGACAGTGACCCCATATATTTCTGTATTGGGTCACTGACAAACCGTGAAACGAATTTATCCCGCTGAAGATCATTTCTTAACGCACTAATGTACATAGGAAACATTCTGCGGGAAAATATTTCTTGTGAACAACTTTGCCCCTATGTTGTTGTTGCTCACGAAGCAAGTCACACATTTGCAATATTCATTGGCGTAAATAATCACTGATTACGATGAAATACGAGCTGTTCACAAAATGAATGCTATCTAATTGAGAACCTTCAAAATGAAGCCCGACGAGTGATCGACGCGAGTGCTTTGCGACACGAGCTACTGTAAAGGGAGATAACCTAGTTACTCACCCCGAATTACAATCGGCGGCGGTGGATGGAAAAATATCGGGCGACCATGTGACCGTGATCGCTCGTTTTCATTGGACGATTTTGTCTGAAACGAGATAAGACTATATACTGGTACTGAGTCGTTCTTCATATATAGACGCGAGCATATACTGGTACTGAGTCGTTCTTCACATACCGATGTGACTAAATACTGGTACTTAGTCGTTCTTCATATATAGACGTGATTATATACTGACACGAAGTCGTTCATCATACACCGACGTGATTATATACTGGTACTGAGTCGTTCTTCACATACCGACACCAGCATATACTGGTACTGAGTCGTTCTTCATATACCGACGCGAGCATATACTGGTACCGAGTCGTTCTTCATATACCGACGTGTCTAAATACTGGTACTGAGTCGTTCTTCATATATAGACGTGATCATATGCTAGTACTGACCTGTTCTTCAGATAAAGAGGTGATCATATACTGATACTGAGTCATCCTTCATATACCGATACTGTGTCGTTCTTCACATACCGACGTGACCATATACTGGTACGGAGTCGTTCTTCATTTACAGGCGTACTCGTACCGAGTCGTTCTTCATTTATGCTGGTGAAGCTGATACCAGTACTGAGTCGTCGTCAACATGATACGTCATGATATACATGAGATTAATCAATTCAACCCATATTTGAAGAGTCATTCCCAGATCCGCATTTATTACAATATTTGTATATACAGTATTGAATTTCGCACTCCACACTCTACTCAATAACATAGTCAAGACATCACCGACTGGTTTATGTCTTTTATTAGAAACTCCCAAAATAGACGAGAGAGAAAATACCGAGAGAAATAGACGAATATTCTAAACTCCATACCTTCATGTAATATGGTGATATTACGGTACTCAGTTTTGTGTGACCTTCATACGTATATAAAGTTCAACATGGCTACAACTGTATGGGCCATGTGTATGTAATTAATATGGGCGTCACAACTCCGACAGTTCTGTCAACCAGCGCAAATTCCTAGTCAGAATTTCAAGAACTGTGGACAGATGCGGACGTCGGGATGGATATCTCGACAGAAGTTCGGACAGAAGCTTCTCAAGTACACCATTCTGAGGGAAGATGCCATCGATGTCCAAAGAAGAAAGGGCTCCTTTCCTGGGAGTCTGGGATTCAGGGTCAAGACAGCTACCGGTAAGTATGAAATATAATAGAGAACCTAGAGCCCACACATCTGCTTTGAAGGCGTTGTACGGCAGTTTTCTTTTGACTTCAGGCGGACAGCACACTAGATGCGGGATATCTCGGCTGCAATAAGGATCCCCTCTTGCCTTGATGTCAAACACTCAACTGAATCCAGAGAGTTTGACGTGGTTCCACTCGTCAAAAACAAGCACTGTTCCAGGACGGATGTTAAGGTGGGCTAATCTTACCTGATGCAAATACTGTACTGCTTCTACTATCTGCCTGAATACCGAAATCCTGTCTACGCACCCGAACTTTTTCGGGGCGATGGCCATAGCGGTTTTGAGATCACCGTGGATGGCGTATTCAAGTCCGAGAGCACATCGAGGGCCAACGCTGATCCAGTCTACCACGCTGACGATGTTGAGGTGACTCAGTGCATTTAGTACCTGGTATTCTCTGTCAATTCCGGCATGCGCTTCCGAAGAGCAAGTGGTCCGAAGACATTTCACGAAGACGTGCTGTCCGGTTGTCTGGGAAACCATCTGCAATCTGTGGAAGTTTTCATCGGTACGAAGCAATTTTAGCGTCAAATATTTGGACGCAATGACGCGGCGTAAGGTGATCCAGGCGTTATTCTCGAGGCAATTACGTATCCACTTGAATGAAGCGAGCGCTGTGGGAGAAAAGACCGAAGAATATCTTTGCTTTGGAAACTTGGGATTGAAGGATATGGTTTATCGAGAATTTGCACCCTTATTGATGCCGTTTCACAGTGCGAAAATGAAACATTATGACTTATGTATGAAATTAAATGTCCAATGATCATAGAAAACACTACCTTGCTGTATGCTCAGAGTAACTCAAGAGTTTCGGTTTCTCGACTGGCTTCCTATGGTCACAGATAGATACCGGTGTGATTTTTAACCCTATCTGGCCTGTTCTAATCCCCCCCCCCCTCCCAACTACCCCCCTTGCCAAACTTCCAGAACGACAATAAAATGAAAGCTGACCCTCCGCGACTTCTTAGTTTATCATATTGGGATCATTTTGAACCTTTTTTGTATAACCCACCCGAGTAGAGGATCACGGTTAAATTCAAGATGGCGGCCATGTGAGATACCAGAAAAGTGATGTTTTCCTCAGTTTTCTTCAAAATTCCTTCTTTTCTTCGAGGGAAATCCGGCAAAATCTATTTTGATTCACATCGTACTGTTATTTACTACTTTATCATGTAGTTTTAGGAAAGAAAACACATAAATAAAAAATTCGAAAAATCGACCAAAAAATGCAAGGTTTGAAGATGACGCCACTGTGACGTCATTAAAGAGGCCATCTTGGATTTTTTTCACATTTTCTGGTAGTGCCTGTCCCAAGGGTATAGTGAGGTAAGTTTCAGCTCCCTAGCTCCCTAGCTCAAGGGGTAAGAAAAATATCAGGCCTGGACAGGTCCTAAAAAGCCCAGAACATATAGGGTTACCTATAACGTAGACGATTTTGCACAGGATGGCGCCCTACCAAATTTTCTATTTTTCTATCTCCGGAACGACAAAAAATTGATAGCGGACCGACACTTCGTAACTGTAGCCATTCGTCTTTTTTCTTCAAAATTACTGCTTTTCTGCGAAGAAAAGTGGGCATAAACTATTTTATTTCATGACAGATTATGTATTATTATGATTACTAATTTATCATGTAGATTTTGTGAAGAAAACACGGAAATAAAAAAAAAATCGAAAAATCTGACGGAAAAATCTACCATGAAATGTCTTCTTTTTTTTTACATTTTGTGGTAGAGCTTGATCCAAGGGTATAGTGTTGCTAGGCTTCAGCCCCCTAGCCCAAAGAATAAGAAAAATATTATTTAACTGTCCAAGGCCAGAACAAGTTCCCTCAAAGAAAAAAATAGGCTAAGTAAAGTTAAAGAACCTTTAGATTGAGTGTCTAACAATTGCTCCGAGCCATCTAGACAGCAAAAGGAGCCTGTTCTGCGTGTCTGCGTGCCTACGTATCCGAGTCCGTCCGTGACACTGTTATCAATCCGGTTTGCATCACGTCTTCCGTTGAAGCCGTGCTACTGGGTAGTGAAATGATCTAGAAATGGCGTCTTGTGACATTCACGGGAGTGAGAAAGATTTCGACACCTAAATCAATTAATTGATTGGGGGCCAAGTTCTCGTTAAAGCACACAAGGTCCATTGTATTATGGTATTTGGTAATATTGTGAGATATATTTTTTCGAGTAGCTTGGTCCGCACGCATCCTTTTCTTCCCTCCCGGTCATATATTTACGTTATCTTTGGGACTAGCTGAATCTACTGATACTTAACTGTTTTATGAATCAAGGAGGAAATTCTAACACACGTTTCATTGCCTGCTCAGATGACAAATGATTTGTTCGACCTATAGGCATGATAGGACAAAACGAAATTTAAAACGTGGAGTTCTGATGATTATGTCTGATGTTTTCATTCTCTCTCATTTACATCCGTAAGAGTCAAGATTATTTGAGTATAATCGACAATGAAGTACAAAACTTCCATGTGTTCTTTAGTTCAGGGCTAGGCTACATCGTGTAAGGTAAACAATAATGCCAACTTGTGATGCAAACCCTTCGCCAGCATGGGACATACTTACCGAGCACCGGTAGAGCAAGACCTGAAGCAATTCCCAATATAGCGAATTCTGAGAAAAGATCTGCAATTGAAAATACAATAAAATAAAATTAATTCTTTGTCAACAAATATTTTTTTACCGCCATCTATTATCATAGCATTCCTCCCAGATTTCAGCGCTCAATATAGTGAACCCATCCATTGATTTATCCCTAGTATGGCCCTGTCGTCCACACAGTATGTTTGGAATATTTCCAAATGCTGATGGCTTATGATTAGATTTTAAAGCTTTTTCTCGCTTTCAACGGTGAAATATAAGTATTGATATGAATGAAGAAATAATGCTGCCAACTTCTGCTAAGGCGCATTTTTATGTATTCATATCAACACGCATATTTTGCAATTATTGTGTAATAGATTGGAATTAATGATCAATCTATTCCGATAGAAAATCAATCAATTATATTGAAAATCCCGGTTTAATATGATCTATTAGACTGATTTTTCAGTCTATATTGGATTCAGGCTGTTCTTTTTCAATCTTTCAATCTAATTATTTAAGGAAGTATACTGTACCTAAATATTCGAACGCTGCTTCGTTTAAACTTGTAGCTGTGGCTATGACATATACTCCGAGCTTTGCAGCGAACGTTTGACTTGGAGTCGACATTCGCCATGTGTCGTCGCTTGAAAATGTCACCAAATCTAGAATGTGAGCAGTCAGCTGTCGAACTGTAGAAGCCGTCCGTACCAGGAATGGTTCCGGCTCTCTGAAAAGTAGACGGTTCAGATCTATGTTAAATTATGTATTCATTTTAGGCGATAGGCACATTGTCAGTAGGTTGTTCTCAAAATACCAGTAAATTAAATCAGTACCTTAGTTTTTTTCATGATAACAGAATTCATAAATTTTACCGGTATTTAGGGGAGATTGGGGTACAGTGGGACATGGGGCACAGTGGGACAAGCCATCTAGCTCCTAGGCTAAGTACAGGAATCACATTACATTATTATCAGCAGAAAGCTACCACCCCCATACAACATCTATATTGGTTATAAGTAAAAGCTATCAGTGGTAACAAATTAGGGACAAAAAAACTGTTTTTGAACAGTCCAAATAAATTTTATGAACCGAGGATGATAGTTTGCTGTACCAAGTTTTCTACGGCAATTCCTTACTGTTTGGTACTTTGGATAGGGGATGGACAAAGGTTCAATTTAATTGTATCGATTTATTGTCTCAGATGTATCTATTTGTGTTTTTCACAAAACGGCAAAAATCATACTCACGGGGCGGACTTGGGACACTTTTGCTGGGGCACACTGGGACAATAGTAATCAAGTGGCGAAATTTACTTTCATTCTAAAACGTTACGAAAGTGCATTATTTTGTTTCCTAGATAGTAGTTATTAGTAATCTCATCGGATTTGATGAGTTTCACTAACAATTTCAAAGTCAAATGCTTCCGTTGGAATGGAAATCACACAAAATATTTTTTCTTCAAATTTGGCCTCTGAGAAATATTTTATGTAATGCAGGGGTATAAAATAGCAAATACATGTATCTTAGCCATCGCTGTTGAATCTTATAAACTCATATGAAACATATGAGTATATACTTGATTTAAAATGAATTTTGATTATTGTCCTACTTCACCCCAGTGGGTGTCCCAGTGATCCCCAAACTTGGGGCAAACTGACTTTTTAAAATGTAATTCTGGAGAAAAGAATAGCAGATATTTCAGAATTGTTTGCATGATTATGTCATACTAAATATTAGTTATAATTAGAGCATAGAAGGCTACCATACAGGACAATAATAGCGGAGATATTTGCAAAAAAATGAAAAATGTCCCAGTGTACCCCAATCTCCTCTACTCCTCAAGAACAGACGATGAAGGAAGATCTACGTCCATTTGATACACATAAAATTATCTCAAAATATGGGATACCGAGAATCTTATTACGGATGGCGAAAGAGAAACAAATTGGCTACCCATATAATATATTGCTAAACTATGGAATTGGGATGCGACCATGTCTTACTGTGCTTCTTCGTCTTCCGTTTCTGAGATGGAGCGAAGACGCAAAGCGAAGTAGCTAAGAAACAATTATAAACTTCGTTACTTCTTTTGCACATCGTTCCTTCGCCCTGCCGCTTCGCTACTCCGCTCCATCGCCGGATCGCATCTCCTCCCAGAGAAATGAAAAGCGAAGTACAGAAACAACCAATGATCGCGTGCAGGCAGGTTCTATATATCAAACGAACGAAACTAAACGTATCCTGAACCCGTTGAATCACATTTGTATTATATTTGCCTTCTCTGAATAGTCATTCAGATATCTTAAACAATTCCGGAAAGTTCTAAGCGAATACAAAAAATAAAGAAGGACTCACTTTATTATGCCAAGAAACACAAATATGGAGTGGAATATGTTCTTGTCCGGCCTGCCACAGAAAGAACCCACATAATATTTCCAGTACTGCATACAATGAGACCAACCGGGGGAACAGGGAGGTGGTCCACCCCAGAGAGCGGCTATCCAGCCCCATACGCTGACGTCTTCTTCCTCCTGACAACTGCTGAATAATGATTAATATCTTCAGTAATCGAATAAAAAATTCTGTAGCATATAACAAACTTTGTTCTTGTTCAGTTTGCAAGAAACTCAGTCTCATGGCATCAGCTATGTATACCTCCTCCTACTGGCATATATATCGACAGTTTCAGTGGTTATAATCTCTGACAAGGGAAGAATGCATAGAGCTAAGATGTGCAGTTTCTTGATATGGATACCGCCAATTCAGGGTGTAGGCCTATATGGGCAGTAATTATAAGTCGTCAAGTCGTAGTCCATAGTATTTCCAAGTCGATAGTCGTGAGACCATTCTCTCAGTACCTTAATCCCTATACAGTGTTATACGTCGATTTATTTCGTGACACCATGAATACTATAGGTGACATAGGTCCATGGTTGACACTAAATTATGTTATTTCACAGAAATTTGCGCTCTAAAGACTTCCAAAAGACAAAAAATTAAAATTGCCAAAACAGGTAGGGCGAACTTACTGAAAATTTAGTCAATGTCACGAGAAATATGCCGGTGAAGAAGACATCAAAAGTTAGAAAAACACCCATATCCGTTCTTATGGTCCACCGTACCCTGTAAGAAGGATTGGGTCGAATTGACCAGATATTTTGGGGTATAGACAGAGTTTGGGTCAAGTTCCATTTTGACCCAAACATTTTGGGTCCTTTTGACCCAACCATATTTGGTACGTCCACATGGCAGTGTGACTAACGTCACAGGACCTACGAAGTAGGGTAGCCATTTGACGCGCACTGAGCTCTTGGAAATCCCCCCGCTCCAAGATGAAATCCTGCCTATAATTAGATGGACACAGCCCAACTCAGGATCACCAGTGATTTTCATCAAAAGTCACCAGAAATTTTCATCAAAAGTAGATCAGCTCAGAACTTGTTGGTAACAGTCCCCTAATGCACCTTCATGCAAAAATCAAGGTTCTAATGTTAACGGTTCTCCTTATTTTGCCAACGAAAGGATTCGGATGGACTCACTCACTCACTCACTCACTCACTACCGGACAATTTGCAGAAGGTAGCCTACTCCGTAGGAAAGAATTCTCTCTAATTTTACCAGGACAACTATGGGACCATGCAGGTGTGACGTATCAAAATGGCAGTGTGACTAACGTCACAGGACCTACGAAGTAGGGTAGGCATCAGGACTCCGACTTGAACTGAACTCTTGGAAATCCCCCACTCCCAAGTTGAAATCCTGCCTATATTAAGATGGGCACTGCCCAAGTGAGAATCACCAGTGATTTTCATCAAAAATCACCAGAAATTTTAATCAAAAGTAGATCAGCTCAGAACTTGCTGGTAACATTTGCCCAAGTTTGGTTGAGGACGAAGTCCATTTCCTTCTTGACTGCAAAATTTATGACCATCTTCGATCCTCCTTGCACACCGTCTTAAGCCCCGATTCTAATGGAAATATTAATTTCTCTGATCTAAGTCGAATCGAGCAATTAGCCCTGCTTTTTGATCCTCCCTTGAATCTAGCCCCTTTAATCGCTAAACACATTAGCATGTGTCTGGAGGAACGTGGACTTCGAACTGGATAGGGTGGGCCACTTCCTTGTGTATCATGTATCTAATGTTACTGCTATAAATGTTTTACACCACTGTATAAACTACTATTACTGTATTGAAGCTATCTGGAGGCCTTGTAGCCTATATTGATGTTTATTGTCTGTTAGTTTTATGCACTGTCCCAACTGGGATGTTTGGTATAATAAATTGATCCTGATGCTGATTCCCCCAATGCACTTTCATGCCAAAAATCAAGGTTCTAATCTCAACGGTTCTCCTTATTTTGCCGACGAAAGGATTCGGATGGACTCACTCAATCACTCATTCACTCACTCACTCATTACCGGACAATTTGCAAATGAGAGCCTACTTCGTAGGAAAATTTAGATCAGTAGGTCAAAGTTTAAGGTCACGGTGGGTTAAAAATCAAGAAATCATCCAAATTAATTTTTGTTTCAGTGGATACATTAGTGAGAGACGATATGCCAAGTACTAAAATTATGAAAGGACAAATAGGTCAAGTTTCCTGGAACGGCAGGAAGGAAAGCCATGGAAGCAAACTGGTATTCTACTAATCGAACTTCATGAACACCATGGAAGAAACGTGGAGAGGCAGAGATACCACAGCCTTCCAAAGGACAGTACAAGCGAGAGAGTCGAAAACCCAAACAGGTATAGTCGAAACCTACTGCAGACCCCATCAGCTGGAAAAGCAATTAAAAAACCAAAGTATTGGCCCAATCTGGGAACCTCAAACACTGAGATCCGAAGACTGGTAGGACGAATAGTTGACCACATGCCACCAACCACCACATTCGTGACCTCTCGGCCGATTCCGTCGAAGTCATCTGACTTCGCACATTAATGGTGTAGGGATTTTATAGTCCGGTACCCAGCTCCCATAATGCACCATTACGGGAAACTCGTGAAGCATGATGGGAGTTGGGAACCCGACTAGGGATTTTACAGCTCTCAGCTGTGAACATTGATCCACCGGATGTGTGTCACAGCACATATTGAAGGATGTGTGTTCGCTCGCATAGTCCTCGATTTATTTCTCTCTTATCAGGAGACACAATATAATATATATCCAAATCAATTGAATATTCCTTTGAATCTTCCCCCGAAAGATCTCGTCTAATTTGAGGTGTTTGTCCTGGCTTTTCATCTCAAGCCGATCTCCATGCTACAACTGACATGCGCTGCTCGGAGTTTCGGTGTGATGCTGCGTTTGAAAGGAGTTTCAATGTGGATGCCAATATGGATTCCTGCCAGTGATGGGCGCGTCTGTATACCGGTACCCTAATATACTACGAGCCTGTGACGAGTGTAACCACCACAGTCACCTTTACAGGCGGGTCCTGCCAAGGAGCAGGAGAACCCGACAAACTGAAAAAAGCCATAGCCTTGAGAGGATCTTATTTATATTCCAAGGGGAGCTGGTCGCAAAGGCCCTATGGGGTTTTCATCCCACCAGATTAATTATATATTATGTACATCTTGTTTAAAATATGTTATATGTGCTTATCTGGCGAATGAATAAACAAACAAACAAACAAACAAACAGACAATATCTCGCCAACTTTTGTATAGATCATCACATTCTGAGCACCAGTACGCTATCCAGTTTGTTTTGCGCCGTGGTCGTCAATGGTGGTAAAATGGAAGTCGGACTACTACCTAAATATCATAAGAGATGTCAAATAAGACTCAGCAGAATTACAACACCGCGGTATACTATAATCGCTTGGAGCCCACGCCATGCTGATATAGGTGGGAATGAAATTGCAGACGAACGAGCAAATGAGGCAGCTAGAGGAGCAGTAACCCTGAACTCAAAACAGGAACATAATCAGCCTGCAAACCATCAAACAGGCGGCAAAACAACACAGTGACAAAAATGGCAGAGAAGGTGGGACGCCAGCGAACGTGAGGCTTATACGCATGTCACCCGAGGGTCGCAGAGGACAAACTGATGGACCAGCCAGCAAAAACGGGATACTCGGCCACAGTTCAACAACAACCGACATCAAATTAGGCAAACCGTATCACCACCGTGCAAGTGAGGAGTACCAGAAACAGCTGACCACTTCCTGCTAGACCTCCCACATTATGAGGTCCAGAGATTCCGAATGGAACGATACATCCTAATCCCCAACAAACAAGGCCATAGATCTAGACTTCCTGCTCGGATATACACAGAAAACACCAGCGAAAGAAGGAGTATTGCGAAGAAACTGAAGAGATTCCTCACCGACACGGGGAGACATAGGCATTTAGAACTCGGCGTGTAGGTCCTATAACTCAATTACAAGCGTCTAGCCCGTCATTCATAGTTCAGCCGTCGTCCATTAGAGAATATCCGCGTCCATAATCCAAATACCTATTCCATATTCCATATAACAGTATTAGCACCAAATGCAAAAAGACAATCATAGTATACATAAACATAGGCTTGTTTCCTGCAAGAGAGAAGCGGTCAACAGTTTTCAATGATGCCGGCATGACATCATGATGTTCCAAAAATATCAAATCCGTATCGCTGATCAGCATTCTTAATCCATAATATTCGTTGTAAAGTCGTCATCTAATGAATGATGTATCTCAGTCACGCTTTGATTGTGACTATTCTATGGATAACAGCTTCTTTATTGCTTTCAATAGTACATTTCATTTTTATACGCTATAAAGTTGAAAGTATCTCCAACGAAACGTCAGCTGCGCAACAATAAAGAAGTTGTTATCCATCCATAGAATAGTCTTGTTTTACAGTAGGATTTAACAATACAATAGAGGGTGTCAGTGTCACCAGAAACCCACCAGCTTTGTCGCACGTCAGTAGTATATAAAAATGAAATTCCCTCGCATTTATACAAATGAGATGACGTCACGTGACTGCTCTCGACCAATCAGAAGCGAGTATTTCAAATCATCGATGACCTTTCCCACCTCCAACACAGAAGAGTTCCAATCTAGGGGGAGGTAACTCTGGGTAACTATAGTTCCGGCAAAGGGCCCCTGGGCATGTATTCTTCCGCGGTGAGGCGGTCTGGCGGTGATGCGGTCGCGGAAGAAAGCTTCCGCGGAGAAAAAGTAGTCCCTAGACTTGAAATACGCTGCATGGTCCGATTGGGTCGAGTGAGGTATGAAAGTGAAGCATTTGTGAAGGGGCATCTAATGCGCTGGGTGTGGGGTTGAAATATCGGCATTCTGCGCATGCGCGGTGGCCAAAGGGTATGGAAATAGACGTTTTGGGATCTAGGGGAGCCTCTAATGGGTCGATGGGGTCGTATGAGGTATCAAAGTGAAGCATTCGTGAAGGGGCATCTGATGGGCTGGATGTGGGGTTGACATATCGGCATTCTGCGCATGCGCGGTGGCCAAAGGGTATGGAAATAGACGTTTTGGGAGCTAGGGGAGCCCCTAATGGTCCAATGGAGTTGTATGAGGTATCCATATGAAGCATTCGTGAAGGGGTATCTGACTGGACTAGCGGCTCGGGCGTTGTCACCATTCTGCGCATGCGCAGACAGGGAATTGTGGCAAAAGGGTATGGAAATAGACGTTTTGGGATCTAGGGGAGCCACTAATGGACCGATGGAGTCGTATGAGGTATCAAAGTGAAGCCTATGTGAAGGGGCATCTGATGGGCTGGGTGTGGGGTTGAAATATCGGCATTCTGCGCATGCGCGGTGGCCAAACGGTATGGAAATAGACGTTTTGGAGCTAGGGGAGCCCCTAATGGACCGATGGGGTCGAGTGAGGTATGAAAGTGAAGCATTCGTGAAGGGGCATCTGATGGGCTGGGTGTGGGGTTGAAATATCGGCATTCTGCGCATGCGCGGTGGCCAAAGGGTATGGAAATAGACGTTTTGGGATCTAGGGGAGCCACTAATGGGTCGATGGAGTCGTATGAGGTATCAAAGTGAAGCCTATGTGAAGGGGCATCTGATGGGCTGGGTGTGGGGTTGAAATATCGGCATTCTGCGCATGCGCGGTGGCCCAAGGGTATGGAAATAGACGTTTTGGAGCTAGGGGAGCCCCTAATGGACCGATGGGGTCCAGTGAGGTATCAAAGTGAAGCATTCGTCAAGGGGCATCTGATGGGCTGGGTGTGGGGTTGAAATATCGGCATTCTGCGCATGCGCGGTGGCCAAAGGGTGTGGAAATAGACGTTTTGGAGCTAGGGGAGCCCCTAATGGTCCAATGGGGTCATATGAGGTATCCATGTGAAGCATTCGTGAAGGGGCATCTGACTGGACTAGCGGATCGGCCGTTGTCACCATTTTGCGCATGCGCAGACAGGGAATTGTGGAAAATGGGTATGGAAATAGACGTTTTGGGATCTAGGGGAGCCCCTAATGGGCCGATGGGGTCATATGAGGTATCAATGTGGAGCATTCGTGAAGTGGCATCCAGTCATGGGTGGGTGCATGTAAAAATTTTCCTGAAAAAAAAACAAACCGGAACACGGACTTTATCGGAAAATGCCTATATGGGGTATGGGGGTATATAGGTCGCCGGGCTTAACGGGGCTTGCCTATCAATAGAGTTATCTCCCCCTAGTTCCAGGGTGGGTGTATGTAAAATTTTTCTTGAAAAAATACGGAACACGGACTTTATCCTAAATTACGGAAAATGCCTATATGGGGTATGGGGGGTATAGGACCATCCTGCGAAACCTACTTCTCGACATTTGCGGTATAGGTTGTGGGGTCTCGTTTTCTTAGTCTCGTCAAGACAAAGATGATAGGAAGTGTCGCGGAGCGAATCGGTGAAATTTTTGAAAAAGTACCATACAGCCCATATAGACCCATATAGTCCCATACTGGGGTATAGGACCAATGTTTGTCCCACTGGGAAACCTACTTCTAGACATTTGCGGTATGGTTGTTTGGATTTGTTTTCTTAGTCTCGTCATTTAGAACATGATAGGAAGTGTCCCGGAGCGAAACGGTGAAATTTTTGAAAAAGTACCATACAGCCCATATAGACCCATATAGTCCCATACTGGGGGTATAGGACCAATGTTTGTCCCACTGGGAAACCTACTTCTATACATTTGCGGTATGGTTGTTTGGATTTGTTTTCTTAGTCTCGTCATTTAGAACACGATAGGAAGTGTCCCGGCACGAATCGGTGAAATTTTTTAAAAAAGTCACCGAGACCCATATAGACCCATATAGGCCCATACTGGGGTATAGGACCGATGTTTGTCCCACTGGGAAACCTACTTCTATACATTTGCGGTATGGTTGTTTGGATTTGTTTTCTTAGTCTCGTCATTTAGAACATGATAGGAAGTGTCCCGGAGCGAATCGGTGAAATTTTTGAAAAAGTACCATACAGCCCCATATAGACCCATATAGTCCCATACTGGGGATATAGGTCCAATGTTTGTCCCACTGGGAAACCTACTTCTATACATTTGCGGTATGGTTGTTTGGATTTGTTTTCTTAGTCTCGTCATTTAGAACATGATAGGAAGTGTCGCGGAGCGAATCGGTGAAATTTTTGAAAAAGTACCATACAGCCCCATATAGACCCATATAGTCCCATACTGGGGGTATAGGTCCAATGTTTGTCCCCCTGGGAGCCTACTTCTATACATTTGCGGTATGGTTGTTTGGATTTGTTTTTCACGTCTCGTCATTTAGAACACGATAGGAAGTGTCCCGGAGCGAATCGGTGAAATTTTTGAAAAAGTCACCGAGGCTTGGGTAGACCCATAGGCCATACTGCATGGGGGTATAGGTCCAATGTTTGTCCCCCTGGGAAACCTACTTCTATACATTTGCGGTATGGTTGTTTGGATTTGTTTTTCACGTCTCGTCATTTAGAACACGATAGGAAGTGTCCCGGAGCGAATCGGTGAAATTTTTGGAAAAAGTCACCGAGGCCTGGGTAGACCCATAGGCCTATACTGCATGGCTATGGGTGTATAGGTCCATACGGGGTGGACGTGTTGGGGTCTAGGTGGGCCACTAATAGTGCAATGGTGTCGTATGAGGTCTTATTTTGAAGCTCTCATGCAGGAGCACTTGACTGCACTAATGGTTCGTCCGTATTCAATAGTCTGCGCATGCGCAGCCTGGCCGTAGTAGAGAAAGCAGTCATTTTGGGGGTATGTGGGTGTGGGTTTGGGGTAGAGATGCACCGCTATGGGTCCGAATGGGTCGTGGAAGGTGTCAAAGTGAAGCTTGTGTGGGGTAGAGTCAGGATGGCGTGTTTTTAAATGCAAGTCGCGTCAATCTGCGCATGCACAGTCTGGCCGTAGTAGAGAAAGCAGCCATTTTGGGGAGTATGTGGGTGTGTGTTTGGGGTAGAGATGGACCGCTATGGGTCCGAATGGGTCGTGGAAGGTGTCAAAGTGAAGATTGTGTGGGTTAGAGTCAGAATGGTGTGTTTTTAAGTGCAAGTCGCGTTAATCTGCGCATGCGCAGTTGGTTGTAGTAAGTAAAGTGGCCATTTTGGGGCAGTACATGAAGGTATTTGGGGTCGAGATGGGCTATTCACGGTTCGAATGCGTCCTGGAAGGTGTCATCTTGTAGCTCTCGGGGTGTAGACCCCGATTTGAGGGCTGTTCACGTCACCTGTGACGTCATCGGTGACGTCATCAGTACGAGTAGTAAGTAAAGTGGGCATTTTGGGGCAGTGAAAGGAAGGTATTTGGTGTAGAGATCGAATGCGTCCTGGGAGGTGTCATTTTGTAGCTCTCGGGGTGTAGACCCCGATTTGGGGGCTGTTCACAGCATCTGTGACGTCATTGGTGACGTCATCAGTACGAGTAGTAGCGAAAGTGTGCATTTTGGGGCAGTGAAGGAAGGTATTTGGGGTAGGGATGCTTCATCCTCAGTCCGAATGCGTCGTGTGGGGTGTCATCTTGTAGTTCTCGGCGTGCAGACCTCGATTTGAGGGCTGTCCACAGCATCTGTGACGTCATTGGTGACGTCATCAGTAGGAGTAGTAGCGAAAGTGAGCATTTTGGGGCAGTGAAGGATGGTATTTGGTGTAGAGATGGACCATCCTTGGTCCGAATGCGTCATGGGAGGTGTCATGTTGTAGCTCTCGGGGTATAGACCCCAATTTGAGGGATATCCACAGCATCTGTGACATCATTGGTGACGTCATCAGTACGAGTAGTAGCGAAAGTGGGCATTTTTTAGCAGTGAAGGATGTTACTTGGTGTAGACATGGACCATCCGCGGTGCGAATGCGTCGTGTGAGGTGTCATCTTGTAGCAACGCCCACCAACGCCATTCTTAATGCTTCAACGCCCTGGTGAAATAGCTCAGAAGCTCTGATATTCCATGGAATTGTCACTAATTCTTCGAAATGCAGTGACGCCCGTCAACGCCCGTCGTTACACCTTAACACTCTAACATAACGCCATGATATAGACCGGAGAGAGAACAACAACAGCAGCAACAACAACAACAAGGATGACACATGAGAGAACAACAACAACAAGAAGTTTTTTCATATAGTTTATTCCCCCCAATGTTACATCATACCCACGCTGGGGGAGCCGCGTTGGGTATATTCACAATTCAAGATGATTCTTCTCCAATCAGAGGCCACCATTTGCATCTGTCATATTCGTTCCTGTCCGTTAGATGTATTCTCGGCTACTCTTGTCCAATCAGAAGTCGCCATTTCAGAAAGTTCCATCTTCGGCCATGTTCGCTCTGAACCGTTTGTTCTAATCGTCATCGGGCAGGCCAGGATACCGTTGAGGAAACATATCCTCAGATAGTTGTTTGCGCATTCTGAGTATCTATCAGTGCATGGGTGAATACTTTCATCCGATGGGGGTGGTGGGTCAGTTTAACCACGAAGAACGTAACATTGGTGACCCTCTCCACTATCCACTTGGTGTTGGGACGCTGTTCATAGGCCCATTCCAAGGGATCCACAGTGTCCAGTTGGGCCAGCATCGTCTCTAGCGACGCCCGATTGGTGATTGTGAAAGGATGGTCGTACACTGGGTTGATGGCACTGGAATAGAAATAGCACAATTCACGCGTCATCTTATGGCATAAGATGTACCCAAATGCTACATTTAATGTGAAGGACGTAGGTTGGTCATTGAAGATGGCTTCCACGTAGCTGCGTAGACGGGCGAGGTCGGTCAGTCGGAAATTGTACAAGTCCAATATAGGGCGATGACGGTGGAAGCAGTGTCGGATCATGGACCAATGGCGTCGATACATCTCACTCACTGGATGATCTTCGGGTAAGAGATCGCTGGGAACATCCACCGCATCTTCCAGAAAATGTTCGTTGTTGTCAGGCGTATGACTGGAAACAGTAATGCTAGGGACCGGCTGGATATCTAGGCTCTTCTGAGCTGTGGGTATAGGCGGGCTCTCCGTGATCGCATCACCAGTGGCATTCTCCTCCCCGGGTTCATCTTCAGTGGATCTGTCCCTCCTGGGTGCCTCTTTAGTGGGAAGTTGTCCCTCATACCGTGGTGACGGACCATGAATCAAACGCTCATGCCATTTTAACTGACTGGGTCGTTTGAAGAGTTGACCACGCTCCTGTGGTGCACCATGTACCCTAGGATGTTCACGAATGTTCCACCATCCCGGCCTTCTATCAGGCCCAGGTCAGAAGCTCTCATGGCCTGCATGTGAATGGTCAGTCATATTGTGCGTATGTGTGTGTGCGTCAGTGTGTATGCATCTGTGTGTGCGTGTGTGTGTGTGCGGGTGTGTGTGTGTGTGTGCTTGCGAGTGTGTTTCTTGGATCGGAGCTCTTGGAGCTCAAAGACTGTGGAGCTCAGAGCTCGGAAGTGACATTTGCATATGACCTCTGTGAGGTCACTTCCGCTTCCGTTCACGTGACCGGAACTAACCTTTGACCCCGGCGCGCGCGGTGTAAAGGTTTCCACCGCTGTGGAAACACTCGCAAGCACACACATACACACACAGAGGCATACATACACACACACATACACACGCACTTGCACGCACACGCATACACCCACGCGCGGACCGCGTCGAAAGACTACCGTGGGGACCCCAAGTCCCCGAGGTATGGAAAAATCCGGTGCTTATCGATTGGCTGATTGTTCGACCGCTGATTGGTTCTTTTTCTCGACCGCTGATTTGTCCAAATGGAACTGCCCATCCTTCCCAGGTTAATCTAGAATCCTACCAAGCTCGTAATCACCGCCAAATCACGCATACACACATACACGCATACACACACGCACACACATACACACAGACGCATACACGCACTCGCGTACACACACAAGCATACACACACACACGCACGCATACACACACACATACACACTCTCGCAAGCACACACAGACGCATACACACACATGCATACACACACGCACTCACACACACGCATACACACACATACAGGCATACACACACACACACGTGTACACACGCGAAAGCACACACACACACACACAACCACACACACAGACGTATACACACAGACACATACACCCACATACACACAGATACATACACACAGACGCATACACACATACACACGTACACACACACACACACACACACGCGCACACACACACACACGCACACACAGATGCATACACACTGACGCACACATGCATACGCACAATATGACTGACCATTCACATGCAGGCCATGAGAGCTTCTGACCTGGGCCTGATAGAAGGCCGGGATGGTGGAACATTCGTGAACATCCTAGGGTACATGGTGCACCACAGGAGCGTGGTCAACTCTTCAAACGACCCAGTCAGTTAAAACGGCATGAGCGTTTGATTCATGGTCCGTCACCACGGTATGAGGGACAACTTCCCACTAAAGAGGCACCCAGGAGGGACAGATCCACTGAAGATGAACCCGGGGAGGAGAATGCCGCTGGTGATGCGATCACGGAGAGCCCGCCTATACCCACAGCTCAGAAGAGCCTAGATATCCAGCCGGTCCCTAGCATTACTGTTTCCAGTCATACGCCTGACAACAACGAACATTTTCTGGAAGATGCGGTGGATGTTCCCAGCGATCTCTTACCCGAAGATCATCCAGTGAGTGAGATGTATCGACGCCATTGGTCCATGATCCGACACTGCTTCCACCGTCATCGCCCTATATTGGACTTGTACAATTTCCGACTGACCGACCTCGCCCGTCTACGCAGCTACGTGGAAGCCATCTTCAATGACCAACCTACGTCCTTCACATTAAATGTAGCATTTGGGTACATCTTATGCCATAAGATGACGCGTGAATTGTGCTATTTCTATTCCAGTGCCATCAACCCAGTGTACGACCATCCTTTCACAATCACCAATCGGGCGTCGCTAGAGACGATGCTGGCCCAACTGGACACTGTGGATCCCTTGGAATGGGCCTATGAACAGCGTCCCAACACCAAGTGGATAGTGGAGAGGGTCACCAATGTTACGTTCTTCGTGGTTAAACTGACCCACCACCCCCATCGGATGAAAGTATTCACCCATGCACTGATAGATACTCAGAATGCGCAAACAACTATCTGAGGATATGTTTCCTCAACGGTATCCTGGCCTGCCCGATGACGATTAGAACAAACGGTTCAGAGCGAACATGGCCGAAGATGGAACTTCTGAAATGGCGACTTCTGATTGGATAAGAGTAGCCGAGAATACATCTAACGGACAGGAACGAATATGACAGATGCAAATGGTGGCCTCTGATTGGACAAGAATCTTCTTGAATTGTGAATATACCCAACGCGGCTCCCCCAGCGTGGGTATGATGTAACATTGGGGGAATAAACTATATGAAAAAACTTCTTGTTGTTGTTGTTCTCTCATGTGTCATCCTTGTTGTTGTTGTTGCTGCTGTTGTTGTTCTCTCTCCGGTCTATATCATGGCGTTATGTTAGAGTGTTAAGGTGTAACGACGGGCGTTGACGGGCGTCACTACATTTCGAAGAATTAGTGACAATTCCATGGAATATCAGAGCTTCTGAGCTATTTCACCAGGGCGTTGAAGCATTAAGAATGACGTTGGTGGGCGTTGCTACAAGAGGACACCTCACACGACGCATTCGCACCGCGGATGGTCCATGTCTACACCAAGTAACATCCTTCACTGCTAAAAAATGCCCACTTTCGCTACTACTCATACTGATGACGTCACCAATGACGTCACAGATGCTGTGGATATCCCTCAAATCGGGGTCTATACCCGAGAGCTACAACATGACACCTCCCATGACGCATTCGGACCAAGGATGGTCCATCTCTACACCAAATACCTACCTTCACTTCCCCAAAATGCTCACTTTCGCTACTACTCCTACTGATGACGTCACCAATGACGCCACAGATGCCGGACATGCCTCACCCGGATTGTACACCCCGAGAGCTACAAATGACACCTCACACGACGCATTCGGACTAAGGGATGGTCCATCTGTACACCAAACTCACCCCACGCACCCACAAAATGTCCACTTTCGCTACTACTTTCGCACCGATGACGTCATCAATGACGTCACAGATGACGCGGACATCCCTGAAATCGGAATGTACACACCGAGAACTACAAGATGACACCTTCCAGGACGCATTCGAACCGTGAATAGCCCATCTCGACCCCAAATACCTTCATGTACTGCCCGAAAATGTCCACTTTCGCTACTACTCGTACCGATGACGTCACCGATGACGTCACAGATGACGCGAACATCCCTCAAATCGGAATGTACACCCCGAGAACTACAAGATGACACCTTCCAGGACGCATTCGAACCGTGAATAGCCCATCTCGATCCCAAATACCTTCATGTACTGCCCGAAAATGTCCACTTTCGCTATTACTCGTACCGATGACGTCACCGATGACGTCACAGATGACGCGAACATCCCTCAAATCGGAATGTACACCCCGAGAACTACAAGATGACACCTTCCAGGACGCATTCGAACCGTGAATAGCCCATCTCGACCCCAAATACCTTCATGTACTGCCCGAAAATGTCCACTTTCGCTACTACTCGTACCGATGACGTCACCGATGACGTCACAGATGACGCGAACATCCCCAAATCGGAATGTACACCCCGAGAACTACAAGATGACACCTTCCAGGACGCATTCGAACCGTGAATAGCCCATCTCGATCCCAAATACCTTCATGTACTGCCCGAAAATGGCCACTTTACTTACTACAACCAACTGCGCCTGCGCAGATTGACGCGACTTGCATTCAAAAACACGCCATACTGACTCTACCCCACACAAGCTTCACTTTGACACCCTCCACGACCCATTCGGATCCATAGCGGTCCATCTCTACCCCAAACACCTTCAAAAGGCCCACTTTCGCTACAACTTGTACTAATGACGTCATCGATGACGTCACAGATGCTGTAAATATCCCTGAAATCGGGGTGTATACTCCGAGAGCTACAACATGACACATCCCATGACGCATTCGCAAACGCGGATGGTCCATCTCTACACCAAATACCTTCCTGCACTGCCCCAAAAGGCCAAATAACATCCTTCACTGCTAAAAAATGCCCACTTTCGCTACAACTTGTACTAATGACGTCACCAATGACGTCACAGATGCTGTAAATATCCCTGAAATCAGGGTCTATACTCCGAGAGCTACAACATGACACCCACACGACGCATTCGCAACGCGGATGGTCCATCTCTACACCAAATACCTTCCTGCACTGCCCCAAAAGGCCAAATAACATCCTTCACTGCTAAAAAATGCCCACTTTCGCTACAACTTGTACTAATGACGTCACCAATGACGTCACAGATGCTGTAAATATCCCTGAAATCGGGGTCTATACTCCGAGAGCTACAACATGACACCCCACACGACGCATTCGCAACGCGGATGGTCCATCTCTACACCAAATACCTTCCTGCACTGCCCCAAAAGGCTCACTTTCGCTAATACTCCTACTGATGACGTCATCGATGACGTCACAGATGCTTCGGACATGCCTCAATTCGGATTGTACACCCCGAGAGCTACAAAATGACACCTCACACGACGCATTCGGACTAAGGATGGTCCATCTGTACACCAAACTCACCCCACGCACCCACAAAATGTCCACTTTCGCTACTACTCGTACCGATGACGTCATCAATGACGTCACAGATGACGCGGACATCCCTGAAATCGGAATGTACACACCGAGAACTACAAGATGACACCTTCCAGGACGCATTCGAACCGTGAATAGCCCATCTCGACCCCAAATACCTTCATGTACTGCCCGAAAATGTCCACTTTCGCTACTACTCGTACCGATGACGTCACCGATGACGTCACAGATGACGCGAACATCCTCAAATCGGAATGTACACCCCGAGAACTACAAGATGACACCTTCCAGGACGCATTCGAACCGTGAATAGCCCATCTCGATCCCAAATACCTTCATGTACTGCCCGAAAATGTCCACTTTCGCTACTACTCGTACCGATGACGTCACCGATGACGTCACAGATGACGCGAACATCCCCCAAATCGGAATGTACACCCCGAGAACTACAAGATGACACCTTCCAGGACGCATTCGAACCGTGAATAGCCCATCTCGATCCCAAATACCTTCATGTACTGCCCGAAAATGTCCACTTTCGCTACTACTCGTACCGATGACGTCACCGATGACGTCACAGATGACGCGAACATCCCCCAAATAGGAATGTACACCCCGAGAACCACAAGATGACACCTTCCAGGACGCATTCGAACCGTGAATAGCCCATCTCGATCCCAAATACCTTCATGTACTGCCCGAAAATGGCCACTTTACTTACTACAACCAACTGCGCCTGCGCAGATTGACGCGACTTGCATTCAAAAACACGCCATTCTGACTCTACCCCACACAAGCTTCACTTTGACACCCTCCACGACCCATTCGGATCCATAGCGGTCCATCTCTACCCCAAACACCTTCAAAAGGCCCACTTTCGCTACAACTTGTACTAATGACGTCATCGATGACGTCACAGATGCTGTAAATATCCCTGAAATCGGGGTGTATACTCCGAGAGCTACAACATGACACATCCCATGACGCATTCGCAAACGCGGATGGTCCATCTCTACACCAAATACCTTCCTGCACTGCCCCAAAAGGCCAAATAACATCCTTCACTGCTAAAAATGCCCACTTTCGCTACAACTTGTACTAATGACGTCACCAATGACGTCACAGATGCTGTAAATATCCCTGAAATCAGGGTCTATACTCCGAGAGCTACAACATGACACCCCACACGACGCATTCGCAACGCGGATGGTCCATCTCTACACCAAATACCTTCCTGCACTGCCCCAAAAGGCTCACTTTCGCTAATACTCCTACTGATGACGTCATCGATGACGTCACAGATGCTTCGGACATGCCTCAATTCGGATTGTACACCCCGAGAGCTACAAAATGACACCTCACACGACGCATTCGGACTAAGGATGGTCCATCTCTACACCAAACTCACCCCCACGCACCCACAAAATGTCCACTTTCGCTACTACTCGTACCGATGACGTCATCAATGACGTCACAGATGACGCGGACATCCCTCAAATCGGAATGTACACCCCGAGAACTACAAGATGACACCTTCCAGGACGCATTCGAACCGTGAATAGCCCATCTCGACCCCAAATACCTTTATGTACTGCCCGAAAATGTCCACTTTCGCTACTACTCGTACCGATGACGTCACCGATGACGTCACAGATGACGCGAACATCCCTCAAATCGGAATGTACACCCCGAGAACTACAAGATGACACCTTCCAGGACGCATTCGAACCGTGAATAGCCCATCTCGATCCCAAATACCTTCATGTACTGCCCGAAAATGGCCACTTTCGCTACATGCCACCGCGCATGCGCAGAATGCCGATATTTCAACCCCACACCCTTCATGAATGCTTCACTTTGATACCTCACTCGACCCCATCCGTCCACTAGGGGCTCCCCTAGCTCCAAAAAGGCTATTTTCATACCCTTCGGCCACCGCGCATGCGCAGAATGCCGATAGTTTAACCCCACACCCAGCCCATTAGATGCCCCTTCACATAAGCTTCACTTTGATACCTCACTCGACCCCATCGGACCCTTAGGGGCTTCCCTAGCTCCAACACGGCTATTTTCATACCCTTCGGCCACCGCGCATGCGCAGAAGGCCGATAGTTCAACCCCACACCCAGCCCATTAGATGCCCCTTCACATAAGCTTCACTTTGATACCTCACTCGACCCAATCGGACCATTTTATCTAGGGACTAGATACCTCACTCGACCCCATCGGACCCTTAGGGGCTTCCCTAGCTCCAACACGGCTATTTTCATACCCTTCGGCCACCGCGCATGCGCAGAATGCCGATAGTTCAACCCCACACCCAGCCCATTAGATGCCCCTTCACATAAGCTTCACTTTGATACCTCACTCGACCCCATCGGACCCTTATGGGCTTCCCTAGCTCCAACACGGCTATTTTCATACCCTTCGGCCACCGCGCATGCGTAGAATGCCGATATTTCAACCCCACACCCAGTCCATCAGATGCCCCTTCACGAATGCTTCACTTTGATACCTTACTCGACCCCATTGGTCCATTAGGGACTCCCCTAGCTCCAAAACGTCTATTTCCATACCCTTTGGGCCACCGCGCATGCGCAGAATGCCGATAGTTCAACCCCACACCCAGCCGATCAGATGCCCCTTCACGAATGCTTCACATCGATACCTCACTCGACCCCATTGGTCCATTAGGGGCTCCCCTAGCTCCAAAACGTCTATTTCCATACCCTTGGGCCACCGCGCATGCGCAGAATGCCGTTAGTTCAACCCCACACCCAGCCCATCAGATGCACCTTCACGAATGCTTCACATCGATACCTCACTCGACCCCATTGGTCCATTAGGGGCTCCCCTAGCTCCAAAACGTCTATTTCCATACCCTTCGGCCACCGCGCATGCGCAGAATGCCGATAGTTCAACCCCACACCCAGCCCATTAGATGCCCCTTCACATAAGCTTCACTTTGATACCTCACTCGACCCCATCGGACCCTTAGGGGCTTCCCTAGCTCCAACACGGCTATTTTCATACCCTTCGGCCACCGCGCATGCGCAGAAGGCCGATAGTTCAATCCCACACCCAGCCCATTAGATGCCCCTTCACATAAGCTTCACTTTGATACCTCACTCGACCCAATCGGACCATTTTATCTAGGGACTACTTTTTCTCCGCGGAAGCTTTTTTCCGAGACCGAATCACCGCCAAAACCACGGCCAAACCGCATCACCGCGCATGAATGCATTTTTTTTTTTTTTTGCCGGAACTTTTTTTTTCTGCCGGAACTATGCACTCATTGACCTTTGGTGAGAGAGAGAGAGAGAATTATTAGGTTTAGCGTCACATTCAGCAATCAATATGTCACCTCAGCTGTCTGGATAGAGATCACGACACAAAAACTGGCCGCCATCTTGTCCCACCTCCCACACGACACAAAAAACCAGCCGCCATCTTAACCCACCTCCCACACGACACACAAACAGGCCGCGATCTTGTCCCACCTCCCACACGACACACAAACAGGCCGCCATCTTGTCCCACCTCCCACACGACACACAAACAGGCCGCCATCTTGCCCCACCTCCCACACGACACAAAAAACCAGCCGCCATCTTGTCCCACCTCCCACACGACACACAAACAGGCCGCCATCTTGTCCCACCTCCCACCACACAGGCCACGCCCCCTCATCACGCATGCGCACCCCCTCAATTGTGACGTCAAAACACACAAATTGACCTCTATGACCTCTACATCCGGGGGGAAACTGACTTATTTTGCCCGCTGTATACTACTACCGCTTGATTTTAATAGGGAATGCAACCTCATATGTGCCGTCTTATTATAATTTCACTTCGAAATCAGAATTTTCATACGTTAGTAGACACAAAAGTTTTCAAGTAATTGACTTATGTACTAGAAAGACACTAAAATACTAGATGCAGTCGATCGAATGCGATCGAGGAGGCATCCCTTTTGCATGTTAAGTAAAGGAAACATGCATTATTTGTAGAGAGTAATAATGTGAAACTTTTTAACATGTTTACATGGCCCCCATGTGGTGCCACCTTTAGGCGAATCGGCACAAAAACATTCCCAAACGATAACTTGAGGGAAGGTACCCAACAAACCAAATTGGGAAAGAATCCGTTCAGGTTTTCAGATGTTCTTGTCCGAAAACTCAATATACACTTGCCCCATGGTGACCCCACCTAACGGCGAAAAACAATCACAATTGGGAACTTGAAGGAAAGTAGCCATATACCATTGCCTTGGAAAGAATCCGTTCAGGGTTTCGAAACGTACTGTCAGGAAACGCAATTTTAACTTTTACGAGTATTTTTAGAAACCTAATTTTCCATAGATTTATATAATGTTAAGTAGGGTAGGGTTACTTATCACCTTTAATTTACAAATTATTAATAAGACAGCGTTCCCATTTATCGTTTTTGCTTCGCTCGTTTAAATCGATGAAAAAAACCAAGTCGTTCTACACCCATCGTTTTGATTTTCGTGGAAAACCCTTGAGAAAACCATTCAACGCATTGGTTTGTTCTGCACTGAAGGAAGTCGTTCGTTTTACAGAAACCCATTGCGTTTATTTCCTTCGTTGTTTGCCATCGTCTCATCGTTCGCTGAAAAACGAAGGCGCAATAATACAGTCACATGCTGATCGCATTTTTCAGCTGGATAACCCAATCTCCGTGGGCATGGGAAAAGAATCTGATAATTCAATGCCCAATTCTGTAAGGTTCGGATAGAAAGTAAATTTCTTTTACGTGTAAATTAGAAGACAGAGGAAAGTAATGCACATATTTGTTTCCCCAATATGAGCCGAACTGGTAAAATCAACTCTACACAAGACCAGACGCGCCACGCCTGAGATGCCACTGAACTGACGATTGCTTAATGCAAAATATGATCATTGACTTTCAAGCAATACAGGACGCAGCCTGCCATCCTGTATATCGATACACACTTCTAGCACTGTTACAGGCACAGACTTCTGGAAGAACCCGCCTATGGTTCTCCCAGATTTTTCTGGACCCTTTTTATGTGTATGAAAGGTTACAAAGACAAAGGAATCACTCACGCGACTACAATGTATAATGAACACAAATCTACCAGTATAACCTAATCAAAAACTGACCGACAAACTTGTACATAGTCAATTCTCTTCTTCTAGTTATATCTCCCGCTAGGACTGCTGCACGACGAACCAACCTGGTCTTCCTGATAGTCCACCTGAAGCCCAAGTTTTTTACACTTACACCAGATACACTGCGTGAAGTGAAAAAAACATACTTTCAGATTCGCACCTGGCAGGACAACCTGGACTGCATTATAGAAATCTTTTTCGAAGTCTGCCTGGACGGTTGTTGGAGAGAACTGGAGAATTTGCCTCTCTGCAGCACCGTAGACAAGTCGAAGGAATCTTTCGTACGTGGGCTGTTGTCTGTTTGGTAACAAACCATACATTATTTTGCAACAATACCATGTATAGTGTAGACTTGGCCTAATATACTCGGGGATACGTGGACACGACATCCTGTGAAACAGCACTCCCATGCGGCCCAAGTAACCTTCCTTCTCGTAATACGGTATTGCAGCCATTCCAAATTACTGACAGTCCACCTCGTTGAGTTGAACTCGAGCTGTGCTTGTACAGCTGTCATAGTATCTTCTCAGGAGGGAAATCTTGAAACTCCGGGTAGTCAGTTGGCCAGAATTGAAAAAGAGAGTTTTCGTTACCACTTTTTCCCTGCATACATACAACCTGTTCTAATGTTTGCCAGCGCGGGTTGGGTTTCAGGGTGCTAAAATGACATCATTTTGGCAAAAAAATCTTTAATATGAAAAAAACATTCATAACTTTTCTATTTTCTCGACAAAACGAACAAATCTTAGCTCTAATTACAGGTACTACATAGGGTTTGCTGGCGATAAATAAAAGACTTGGCGGTCAACTGAACTGTATATTCAACTCAGTGACAAAAAGCGTCTCGAAGCTTCATATTGTTGTTTTTTTACTTTTTCCATCCCGGAAACAGATGATTTTTCAATCAAAATGTGTGACATTTTTTAGGCTACCGCTTGCTAATAAAAAAGATCGAAACATTTGGTTTAGTGTCAGAGAAAGAACGTAAAATGTTACCCCACCTCCATAATTGGAGGAAAAGTAAAATTTTACTAAAATGTTCTTAATTTTTTTAAATTTCTTCATCAAAATACGAAAATTATTTTTCATATTACAAGTGTTTGGTGTGGTCTGATTGTAGTAAAACACCAGTAGTACAATCTGTGTATGCGAGTCCGTGTAGGAAATATGATCATTTTTTTTTTCTTTCAAATTATATTTGATGAATAACCCCACAATGTCGTAGCATTTAAACTGTTTCACTTAATCTGCATATGATTTATTTTGCAATCATTCTGTCATTTGCAGTTAACATGCACGATTGGAATATTTGGTAGAGTGTCGGAGAAAAAAGGCAAACTGTTAAAAGGCAAACTGTTAACCCTCTCACACCCCCCTCTCTGAATTCCAAAAATCCTCAATTTCACGAAAATATACATAAATTCTCTGTTCTGTCATAAAAAGAAACAAATTATGTATCAAATTACAGGTACTCGATGTAATATGATCGTAGATATAAACTCTCTTGT